>PVJX010041053.1:0-14864 GCA_004027295.1 Dolichotis patagonum | reverse complement strand
CAATGCAATCCCAATCAAAATACCACTAACATACCTCATAGATCTAGAGAAATCACTTCCAAAATTCATCTGGAACCAGAAGAGACCTAGAATAGCAAAGGCAATTCTAAGCAACAAAGGCAAGGCAGGAGGCATCACAATCCCCGACTTGAACTTATACTACAAAGCTACAGTAATAAAGTCAGTATGGTACTGGAATAGAAACAGACCAGAGGATCAGTGGAATAGATTGGAAAGTACAACCACAACCGCAAACTCACTCAACCACCTTATCTTTTATAAAGGGGCCAAACATGCTCGCTGGAAGAATGACAGTCTCTTCAACAAATGGTGCTGGAAATATTGGCTGTCCATAAGCAGAAGACTAAAACTAGACCCATGTCTATCACCATACACTAAACTAAAATCTAAATGGATTAAAGATCTAAATATTAAAACAGAAACACTAAAACTGCTGGAAGACAAAGTAGGTAAAATCCTCAAAGATATAGGGGTAGGAAGAGAATTCATGAACAAGAACCAAACTACACGGGAAATACTTCCCAGAATCAATAACTGGAACCACATCTTATTAAAGAGTTTCTGTATGTCAAAAGAGGTTTCCAGCAGAGTGAAAAGAAAACCCACAAATTGGGAAAAAATCTTCATGGACAGCGCCTCAGACAAAGGACTTTTGTCTGAAACTTATAAAGAATTAAAAAAACTCAGACCCTCAAGTTTCAAAGACCCAATCCAAAAATGGGCATCTGAAATGAATACACAGTTCTCAGATGAAGAAATACGAATGGCAAATAAATACATGAAGAAATGTTCATCACCATTAGTCATGAGAGAAATGCAAATTAAAACCACATTGAGATTCCATCTCACTCCAGAAAGAATGGCCAGGATAGAATAGACTACAAACAACAAGTGTTGGAGAGGCTGTGGGGAAAAAGGAACTCTTCTACACTGTTGGTGGGAGTGTAGACTGGTGCAAACACCATGGAGGTCAGTCTGGAGATTCCTCAAAAAGCTGGGTATGGAAGTCCCATTTGACCCAGGTATCCCACTTCTGGGTATGTTCCCAGAAGAACTGAAAACATCATACCACAGTGATATATGTGCACCCATGTTTATAGTAGCACAATTTGTAATAACCAGATCCTGGAAACAACCTGAGTGCCCATCAAGTGAGGAATGGATAAAAAAGTTGTGGCATTTTTATACAATGAAGTACTACTCAGCGATAAAGAATTATCACATGGAACATTTTTTCATATATTTATTTTCCATTTGTGTTTCTTCAACTGGAATTGTGCATTCATCTCAGGTGCCCATTTTTGAACCGGGTCTTTGAAATTGGGTTGTTTGATTTTTTTCAATTTTTCATATGTTCTAAATGGAAATCCTTTGTCCAAGTGACAGTTGGCAAAAATATTTTCCCAACCCATGAATTTTCTTTGCAGTGTTTGTGATTTTTTTCATATACAAAATTTTTTTAAAGAGATCTCATTTGTTCATAATTTGAAGTACTTCCTGTGCAGTTTGGTTTTGGCTCATGAACTCTCTGCCTACCTTATGTCCTCAAGATTTCAACCTACTCTGTCTTGCAATAAATTTAGTGTTAGTGTCCTAACATTTAAATCTTATCCACTTTGACTTTAGTTTAGTGCAACACAATAAGCATGGGTCTAGTTGAAGTCCCTGGCATGCGGAAAGCTAACTTTTCCAGTACCACTTCTTAAAGGGGCTATCTGTCTTCTAGTGAAAATATTTGGCACATTTATCAAAGACAAGGGGACTGAGTGTCTTTATAGTTGGGGCTGTATCTTTTATTCTGTTCCATTAATCCTCAGGTCTCCTTTTCTGACAGTATCATTCTGTACTATTTTCTTTATTCTTTCAAAGAAAAAACTCCTTGATTCATTAATTCATTTTTTAAATTTTCCTGGTCTTATTGCAATAATTTTTGCTCTATCTTGTTAATTTCCTCCCTTTTTGGGGCTTTAGGGTTCAATAGTTTTCTTTTTCTTCAAGTGTGAGGTAAAGATGAGGTTGTTTATTTGTGCTTATTCAATTTTCCTGATATGAGAATTAACTGCTAAAAATTTGCCTCAGAGGATTACATTCATTGTGGCCCCAAGGTTACAGGAAGTTGTATTTGAATTTTTGTTCAATTTTAGATACTGTATAGTTTTTTTTGTAACCCACTGGTTGTTTAGGGTTTATTTAATTTTTATGTGTTTATGGATTTTTTGTGCTTTTTGTCATTAATTTATTTTATTGCAATATGGTTAGATAATACACATGGAACAATTTCAAATTCTTTGCATTTAATTATTTATGTGCTGTGGGCTAGTATATAGTCTATTTTAGAGAATGTATCATGTGCAGCTGAGAAGAATATGTACCCTGATGTTGTGCAAAACACTTTGTACATATCTGGTAAGTCCATTTGCTCAGAAGTTGGGTTAAATTAATATTTCTTTGTTGATTTTTTGTCTAGTTGAGGTATCTCTTTTTGACAATCTCTAACAATCTTTGGGCACGTGGAATTAGGATTTCTTCATGTGTGTGGAGAGTAAATATTTCATACCAGGAAGAAATACCTTGCTAATTCAGGGGAAGTCAACAAAGTTTCTAAGGTTTCTCTTACACCTGGAGTTTTGGAAAACTTTTTTTAAAATTTTATTTTAAAATGGAGTAAAATTAAACACAACAACACAGAATAGAATGGGACATAAGAAAGCATAAATTTCAATGCTAGACAACCAGAGATCTTCACTATCTGTCATATTGTCTCTTGTTTTCTTCCAAATGGTTGTCCTTATCTTTGCATATGGGGAGCTCATACTAAATAACATAGCCAATCTTTTCAAAAGATGTGTAGTTCACTGCCTCCCACATGCTAAGCAGGGGGGAGGGGGAGGGGGACACAGAACAGGGGACAGGATGGGGAACAGGACAACATAAAATGTATGATTCTCAGCCCACATGCCAGCAGGAACACAGCCATCCCCAAGATTGGGGAGGAGTTCATTGTTCTCCTGGCACCCCAAGTCAACTGCACTGTGCAGGTCCAGACGCACCAGGGTCTCTCTCCTTCAGGCTGCCAAAAGTCTGCCACACTCTCAGTCATCCCCCAGAGTGGGGAGGAGCTCCTTGTTCTCCCAGCACCCTGAGTCAACCACACCATGTAGGTCCTGACATGCCAGAGTATCTCTCCTTTGGGCCACTGAAAGTCTGCCACACTCTGAGCCGCCCCCCAGAGAGGAAAGGAGCTCCTTGTTCTCCCAGCAACCCCAAGTCAAAAACACCATGCAGGTCCCAACACACCATGGTCTCTCTCCTTTGGGCTGCCGAAAGTCTGCCACACTCTAGCCATCCCCCAGAGAGGGGAGGAGTTCCTTGTTCTCCTGGCACCCCAAGTCAACTGCACAGTGCAGGTCCTGACATGCCAGGGTTTCTCCCCTGCAGGCCCCCTGAAGTCCGCTATACTCACCTGCTATTTCTTTCTGATAAATTGACCATTCCATTTCCAAAGCTCTGAAATGGCCAACAGACCACAGAATGAATTCTCTTTAGGCTCCTGTTTGGAACCCACAGCTACAAGCAATCTGCCGGCCTTGCTTCAGGGCCACTTGGAAACCTTCTGATGATTGGTTCTCTAGGATGTTGCAGGATTGTGTACTGAGACTGGTCCTCATGTCTAGTGTCCCCAAGGTTATGCTGACTTGCCTGCTGACCACCTCTAAAGTGGGCACTGGGAAAATAAACCAAAAGGAAGCACAGAAGATGAAGCATGAATCCCAAATATTCATGTCATGCAGGGACTCTACTGTTTCTAGGGATTTCTCCAGTGCCTCCTGACTTCCATGTTCAACTGATCACATCATATAGGAAAGAGCCCTGAACAGTCTGGGGGCAGAGCATGCCAGCTTAGAGACAAACGTGTCAAAAACAAGAGCAAAATGACCAATTATGGCATCTCTGCTCATGAAAGTTTTTCTCTCAATAAATTTGAAAAAAGCAATTGACTGCAGTAGTTGACATTGGACATCTTAGACCTCAGGAAAGAACAATACATTCTCCAATAATTTTCATCCACTTCAAAAATTGTGTCAACTCTTTCTGATCAGGACAACTGCAAAGAAAATATTGGCAGAAACTGTGGAGGCAAGGAAAACTACAGCATTATTGGAACGGATATGGTTGGGTTGGGTGGAAAGCTGCTGCAGAGGTGGGCCCCGACCTGGGTAGACACATAAACATGCTTGAGGCTGCCAGGCAACCACACTGGACTGTGATTGGCTGAGCAGCATTGTGAGCTAGACCCCAGGATCTATGACCCGTGTTTTCTCTAGGGGACCTGAGTCAAATGCTACACATTGGCCGGGAGACTTGAGAATGTGTGCAAGTACCTTTAGGGCAAGATTTGAAAAGGGTGGATTACCAGAAACCAAATATACAATATTTTCTCTGAAGGCTTCATTGTTTAGATATTTAGGAATTTTTCTTGAGGAAATGAAAAATGCCTGAAAATCTACCCATGCATACAGTGTCAGAGGGAAATGGGATATTCCAGGAACTGGCAAGTGAGCTCTGCAGTGATCTTCCATTGAGCCTCTTCTTTGCCCTTGAGCAGTCTGTCATTTGGCTGAGTCCACTTGGCTAAGATCTTCTGGGAAGAGTTGCTGGCATCATTCTGAGGCAGAATAAGAACTGGCTGTGGAATTTATCAGCCCCAAAGCCTATGCAGTCACATGGGGTTGGAAATCCCAGGCTGTGGCTGAGGTTGAATTTCAAGGGCAGCCATACTAAAACCATTAAGCTACCAATGACCATGTCTTCAACATGTTTCCACATGGAATATGTGTCAAAACAAGCAGCAGTTTGGATATCAGGACATATAAGGCAGCAAAACAACCTGGAAGGAAAGGGACAAAAATGGAAAAATCATAGGAAAGAAGGAGAGTCAGTCTATCAGAAGTAAAAAAAATCCTTGACAAAGAAAAAGAAAGTGAAAATTCATGAAGTTTGCAGTATTCAAATGAAGATCTCATCATTGTTGGCACAGATGTGGTCTCGTGCCTTGGCCAGTCTAGCTCAAGGCAGGAGATCATCAAGGAAACTCTAGTGAAAGTCAGAATAGAGCAGAATTTAAAAAATCCCAAAACCACTGCATCCATTTCCTTAGATAGCAATTTTGCTGTATGTGCCAGGTGTCAAGCATAGAACTTTTATATTGTGTCAAGGCACTACACCTCAGAATACTAGTTCACATGCTTTTTTGAATTTTGGATAGAGATTACCTGAGAGAAATGGGATGGTGACTACAGAATTCCGCATAAAATACTTCAACAGACATTAACTAAATAAGTTTTTATGAAAAGAGTGTGCCATTTTGGATTTCATTGTTTGGCTTTTGGTTGTTTGGTTGGTTGTTTCTATTGTTTCTGTTATTCTAGCTTTACCTTTGTGAGACAGACAAGTCCAAATTCACATTTTAGAATGCACTTCTCCAACAGCTCTGCAAGAATCAATTCCTGTGCTATAAAACCTGGGAATGGATTTTCTCCCATAAAAAGCAGCCAGTCTGACAGGTAATGACACATTTCATCCAACCCCCATGTTGTGTTAAGGACTTTTTACCAAATATTTTTAATGTTTCATCTTTCTTGCTAATGGACTTGAGGGAAGGTGCTTCCTTGTGAAAGGAAATTTTGACTGCCTTGACCCCCAACACTCTTTTTGGAGGATTCGAGGCTCCTGGGTAAATATCTTGCTCTCTACAAAGTTGATGGTTTCCTGTGATACACTTTCCTCTCTTCCTCATTCAATACCATCTACTAGCCTTTAGACAATGCCTTTCCTTAGCTGTTAAAATGAAATCTGAACTCTTTGTGTGCAGGTATTCCTCCCTTGGATGGCCAATTTCCTCAAACATTTGTCTCTGATGAATGCCCTATTCCACTGAAGATAGGCGCTTTGCCTCTTAATCTCTTGCAATTTTAGAAGGATTTCAATAACTTGGGGTTTTCCCAAGCTTGCAGTGGTTCTAGAAACAAACTTCCCTTGTATTTTCAAATTGTTACCCAAAGTTTCTCCTCAGACATTCAAGCTGTGTGACAATGTTCCTATGGCAGTTCTCAGTGTTATATTCCATTAGGGAATCCAAATGACACATGGTGGCATTTCATTCAGGTTGATGAAAGTGCGATTTCCCCTAGGCCAGGTGCAGGTTGACCTCACAAAGAAGCAGAAATTTCTACCAAATAATATAGGAAAGCTTTCCAAAAGAGAGAAAGACATGAAACTCTCAAGGTCTGGTCAGTTTTCTTCAACATCTATGGGACTTTCAGGAATTCTTGGGTTCTACTGGATCTTTGGGATCACATACCTTGTAGGTTACAGACTGCAAACACTGAAACACATTGTAATGCTCTTACACTCCGTGAGCAAATGAAAGCTGGAACACTGCTGAGTCTAATTTAAAGCACACAATTCCCCAGCTGGCCATTGTGAACACTGATAAATTGTCCAAAGGTGCAGAAGCCAAGGCCTGCAGCCAAGGAACTGGCCCATTGAGCCTCTCATGGCAACTTATTTCCCTTCCATGTCACCATGAGCTCAGGCCCCTTCACTCAGTCCTTACTCTGCCAACAAGAACTAGGTATCCTTGGGCCTTTTTCAACTTGGTTGTAATCATCCTGTGATACACCCCAGGAACTGCAACCAAACCATTGTCTCTTGGCCTTCTATCTTATCCCAAGTTTAATGGGGAGACGTGAGCAAGGGATGCAAGACAAAAAAGGGGTATATTGCTAAAACCTGACCCACACACTGAGCTGACTCATTTTGTGTCACTTCACAAGTTTTCTAAGAATATTTGGGCATGGTGAATTAGGATTTTGTCATGAATTGTGGAGACTAAATATTTCATACCAGGTAGGAATATCTCAGGCAATGAGGGGCCTTTGAATTTGGAACCTGCTTCTAGGGGTTTCTCTTCAACCTGGTTATATTTGGAGTTTGAGAAACCCTGCTGATGATGGGATCCCTAGGATGTTGCTGGCTTATATAAGGAGACAAGACCTCATGTCTAGTGTCCCCAGGGTTATGCTGGCAAACTGCTGAATGCCTCTAAGATGGGTTCTGGCAAATTTGAACGAAAGAGAAGCAGTGAAGATAAACCAGAAATGCCAAAAATTCATGCTGTGCAAGGGTTCTCCTTCTTTTAGGGACTTCTGCAGGGTTTCCTGGCTTCCAGGGCCAATTGACCTAACCATGTAGGCAAGAGCCCTGGGGAGTCTGTGTGCAGAGTTTTCAAGTTTAGAGACCAAGCCCTCTATAAGCAGAAAAGTGTGGACTCATTTTGCTATTTCCTCTTCATGAACTTTTCTCTCTCCATCAGCTTGAACAAAATCATGCATTGCAGGAGTGCAGTTTTTGACCCCTTAGGCCTCATGACAGATCAAGAGGTTCTCCAGTAATTTTCATTCAGCTGATAAAGTATGTGCACACCTCTGATTAGGACAACTGGAAGAAAAGTGCGAGAGAACCTAGGGAGTCTAAGAAAAATACTGCATGATTGAAATGGTTATTGTTGTGTCTGGTGGAAAGCTGCTACAGAGGAGGTCCCTACACCTGGGTACACAAATCAAGAGGCTTAAGGTTGCCAGGCAACCACACTGGGCTGTGACTCACTGAGCAGCATTGAGAGCTAGACCCCAGTATCCATGACACCTATTTCCTCCAGAGGACCTGAGTCACAATACTTTGTATGCCATGGAGACCATAGATGTAGGCATTCTGGATTTCCAGAAGGCAAATAAATACACACTAGTATTTTTTGTGAAGGTCTCATTGCTTATATTTTTAAGGAATATTTCTTGAGTAGATGAAAAATGCCTCAAAATGTACCCATGCATACATGGCCAGTGGGACCTGAGATATCCCAGGACCTGGCAGGTCAACTCTGCAATGATATTCCCTTGAAGATCTTTCTTGTCCTTGAGAAGTCTCTAATTTGACTGAGTCCTCTTGGCTAACATCTTCAGTAAACAGCTGCTTTCTCAGCACAAAAGCCTGTTCAACCACATGGGATTTGAAATACCAGACTGTGGTTGAAGGAGAATTTCAATAGCGAGAGTCCTAAAATAAATAATCTACCAATGAGCATGTTATCAACATGTTTCCCAGTCGAAAATGCATAGAAAGGCTTAGTCTATGAGGACTAGTAAAGGAGCATAGCAATGTGGAAGAGAAGGTAAGAAAATGGAAAAAAGCACATAGGAAAGAAGGAGAGCCAGTCAATGTCAACTAAAAAATTTGACTATGAAAAGGACATTAAAATTCACTAAGACAAGGATATTCATAGGAAGATGTCAGGGTTGCTGTCACATGCGTGGTCTCGTGCCTAGGCCAGGGTAGTTCAAGGCAAGAGCTCATCAAGGAAGTCCTAGTGAATCACAGAATAGCACAGAAGGAAAAACACCCCAACATCTGTGTATCCATTTCCTTAGACAACACATTTGGGAATGTGCTAGGTGTCAAACCTAGATCTTGTCTATAGTGGTGAGGCGCCACACATCACTAAACAGCTTCACATGAAATTTTGAATTTTGGTTTGAGATTCGCTGAGATACATGGACTGGTGGTGGCAGAGGGCAGCCTAAGATACTTCAATAGGTATGAATTCCAGGACTTTAAACAAAAGGACTGTGACAATTTGGATTTTATGTTTTCGGTTTTGGTGAGTTTTGTTTTTTTTCTATTTTTCCTGATTTTCTAGCTATACTTTTGTTACCCAGACCAGTTCACATTAACATTTTAGAATGGACTTCGCCAACAGCTCTACAGAAAACAATTTTGGTGATAAAAACCATGAAAATAGGTTTCTCCCAACAAAGCCGGACAGTATGACAGGGACTGACATGTTTCACCCAACCTCCATGTTGGGCTCAGCCACTTTTTACCAAACATTTGGAATGTTTCCTCTTCTTGTTAATGTTCCTGCCAGGATGGCCTTCATTGTGACAGGAAATTTCCACCACCTTGAACATCAACAACCTTTGGGGAAGATTCTGGGGTCCTAGTTAATTATCTTGCTCCATTCAAAGTTGTTGGTTTGCTGTGATATATGCTCATCTCTTTCTCATTCCAATCTCATCTTCTAGCTTTAGCCACTGTCTTCCCTTAGCCATTATACCAAAATTGTATTCCTTTGTTTGTAGGCATTCGTCCTTTCTATGGCATATTTCCTCAAACCTTTGCCTTTGAGGCATGCACTATTCCACTGAGGAAATGCCATTTGCCTTTTCAACACTGGCACCTCTTCTCAGGATTTTGGGAACTGAGTCTTTGCCCAAAATTATAGTGCTCAAAAGAGAGAGTACACTTCCCTTGCATTTTAACAATGTTACTCTGAAGTGTGTCCTCTCAGTTTCAAGGGATGAGAAAATGTTCCTGTCCCACTTCTCAGTTTTCTATTTGGTTGGGGAATCCAAATGTCAAAGGGTGGTATTTCATAAATGGGGAAGAAAGGTGAGATTTCCCTTATGACATGTGCAGGTGAAACTCACACAAACACAAAAAATACCCCAGAAATTTTTATCAAATATTATATGAAAGCTTTCCCAAATAGAAATACACATGAAGCTCTCAAGGACATGTTAGTTTACTTCCATCTTCATGGGTTCTTCAGGAATTCTTGGCTTCTATCAAAAGGTGGGGTTCAGATAACTTATGGCTTAGACACTCGCAAAACTGAAACAAACTGTAATGTTCTCTAACTCCTGGAGCAAATGACAGCTGGCACACACAGCTGAGTCCAATTCAGGGCACACAATTCCCCAGCAGGTCAGTGTGAACACTGTTCATGTGTCCAAAGGTGCAGAGGCCTGAGGCTGCATTCCAGGAGCTTTCACAATGACCTCCCCAGGCCACATGGTGGACCTGAGTGTGGAGAAAAAAAATTTTTGAGAATAATTTACTCATAGCAGGGAGGCATATTAAGGGCATTGAGGAGACTGTTGTTTTCCACTGCATTTGTAAGGTTTTCTCTTCCACCTGGTTAAATGTGGAGTTTGGGAAACCCTGCTGATGATTGTCTCTCTAGGATGTTGCTGGCTTATGTCACGAGACAACCCCTCATGTCTAGGGTCAACAGGGTTATGGTGCCTCACCTGCTGACCTCCTCTCAATCGACTTCTGACAAAATTGAACCAAATAGAAGCAGAGAAGCTAAAGCAGGAATGCCAAATTTCATGCTGTGCTGGGGTTCTCCTTCTTGAAGGGACTACTGCAGGGCTTCCTGGCTTCCAGGACCAATTGAACCCACCATGTAGGCAAGAGACCCGGATAGCCAGTGTGAAGAGATTGCAGGTTCAGAGACCAAGCCTTGTGTAAGGGGAAAAACACCTGACTCATTATGCCAGTTCCTCTTCATGAAATTTTCTGTGTCAGTTTCAAGAAAACCATGGATTGTTGGAGTCCAGTTTGTGAACATTAGACCTCATGACAGAGCAAGAGCTTCTCCACTCAACTTCATTCACCTCTAAATGTCTGTGCACACCTTCTGATTGATAAAACTTGGAAGAAAATTGTGGTGAAAACTAGTCAGTCTAAGGAAAGCACTGCATGTTCAGTATGGTTTTAGTTGCCTCTGGTGGAAAGCTGCTACAGAGGTGGGTGCAACCCCTGGATACACAAATCAAGAGGCTTGAGGTTGCCAGGCAACCACACTGGCCTGAGACTGGCTGAGCAGCTTTATGACCTAGATCCCATTATCTATGAACCACGTGTGATGTAGTAGACATGAGTCACAATGCTGTGTGTTGTCATGTATACCTTAGTTGCAGTCATGTATCTTTATTACAAGATATGAAACGATTGTTTGAACAGAGGCCAAATATAAAACAGTGTATTCTCTAAAAGTGTCATTGCTTATATTTTTATTATATTTTCATGAGTAAATAAAAATCCTGCAAACCTACCTACACATAGACTGACAGTGGGACAGGACATATCCTTGTACATGGCCGGTAAACACCCCATTGATCTTCCCTTGAGAATCTTCTTTGCCCTTGTGCCATCTGTACTTTGCCTGAGACCTCATCCCTGTGATCTTCAGTGAACAGTTGCTGGCATCTTTCCCAGGCAGTCCAACAACTGGCTGTGGAATTTCTCAGCACTAAAACCTGTGCAAACACATGTGATTTGAAACCCCAGACTTAGGTTGAAGTAGAATTTCACTGTCAACTGTCTTAAAACATGTCATCTATCAATGAGCAGGTTTTCATCATGTTTCCCTGTCCAATATGTATGGAAACATGCAGGACATTGGATATCAAGGCACATAAGGCAGCATAGCAACGTGGAAGAAAAGGGAAGATAATGGAAAAAAATAAAGTAGGCAAGAAGGAGTCAGTCAATGTCAATTAAAAAAATTTGACTATGAAAAGGACATAAAAATTTCATGAAGATTTGGATATCCCTATGAATATCTCATGATTGTTGTTACCTATGTGTTCTGTTGTCTTGGCCTTGGTATTTCAAGGAAGCAGATCATCAAAGAAAACCTAGGGGTGGACAAAATAGCACAAAGAATAAACACTTGAAATTGTGGGTATGCATTTACTTAGATAACACATTTGAGAATGTACTAGGTGTCAAACCTAGATCTTTTGTATAGTGTCAAGGCTCCACACATCACTAAACTAGTTCCCATGAAATTTTGAATTTTGGCTTGAGATTCCCTGAGATTGATGGTCTGGCAATGGCAGAGCTCACCCTAATATACTTCAATAGGTATGAATTCCAGGACTTTTAACAAAAACACTGACAATTTTGTTTTCGTATTTTGGCTTTAGGTGAATTTTTATTTTTTTCTATTTTTCCTGATTTTCTAGCTTGACCTTTGTGACACAGACCAGTCCACATTCACATTTTAGAATTGACTTTGCCAACACCTCTGCAGAAAACAATTTTGGTGATATAATCTGTCTCGACCAGTGGGTAAGTCAACCAAACCCTAGATGGGGAGTGGGGATGAGATAGGTACAAGAGACACAAGCAATGGAGACAAGACAGGATTTTGATTGTCTCGTTTATTGGCAGGAAATGTTGCCTATATATATATAGGGTATGGAGAATGAGGTGGTGAAGCCCCTTGATGTCAGCAAGTAACTAGGCAATGGTGGGTAGTCTTAACCTAATTCGGGGAGGCACATAACTTCAGGAAATAAAGAAGATATGAAGAAACAAAGGCTTAACTCAGAAACAGAAACTGCATTGTACAGAAACAGAAACCAAACTGATACAATGGCTACTACTATCAAATGAAGGTCAGTCACAAGTCTCCCATAGATGTTTCCCACAGGTCCCCCTTTTTTAAATAATTAAAAGCTGAGTATCCTTGAGCAGTCTTTGCCTGTATTGGGTCAGGTAGCTCTCACAGGAGGCCAGCCTGACCTTACCCATCATTGGAATGCAGAGCAGCGTGAGGCTCAGTTCCCGTCTTAGGCAGTGGTCAGCCCATTTCTGACTATCCAGTCTAGCACACCAAGGTGAGAAAATGTTTTGTCTTTATAAAGCAGCATCATAGCACAATCTTGTGGGTTCTATGTCATTTTTTCTATCAGCCTTCTCGAGCCTGTGATAGTAGACCTGTATGTGTTGCATTTTTATAGCGCCTATCTGTTGTTTAATAAAAGCTATGAATTTGTTAAAGAGAGAAGGTCCTTTTAAAGCAAGATCAGCAGCCCAAGCAAAGGCCCAAGCAGGGGGAGGAGGTAGGGCAAGATCCCATTTCAGGCACTCAAGAGAGGGCTTTTAAATAATTTTTTATTAGATCTTTTTGTAGTCTCTTTATTTTATCTCAGACAATACCAGACTTGTTCACATAGATGCAGCAGCTTTTCTGTATAGCCAAACAGATTTCTCCCTGATTTGTCGTGAGAAGGTGTAATCCTCTCCTGTTTTGGAGGACTACTTTTGTTAGAGAATCTAACTGATCTAGTTGATCTTTGATATCTTGAATAGTGTTAAACAACATTTATTAATTGATTTGAATGTTTTATGTGGGATTGTAATGCAACTCCTAGTCCTGCAGATCCTGTTGTTAGAGCTCCTGAAATGTCTAACCCTGCCAAGAGAGGGATGAGTTGAACCACTTTTGAGTACGGCTTACAGCATAATCAAAGCTGGGGATGGGAACAGGTTCATCTCCCGGTATAATATCTATGTCTGGTAGTATGGTAGCCCCGACCAATTATTGGGCAAGAATGTGAAGGCCATATTTTCTCCACAGATAAACATTTGTCCCCTAGTGGGACAGAGAGGAGATCTGTAATTAGATATTTGACTGTAATTAGTGAAGGTGACAAAACCAACATCTAAATTAGAGCCATCATTATGAAATTTTTCCTGTATTCAGTGAGGATTGTTGAAGCTTACAGGTCGTACTTTAAAAGTGAGGCTGATACCACAGCTTATGGAATCTTTCTGTGTAGGAACAGATGGGGTAAAGTTTGAAGGGATGGCAAGGGGAATTGTAGTGCCCATGGCCATGCATAACCAGCAATCTTTAGCTAACTCAGGATTGGAGATATTTAGGACTTCATATGTGGCTTTTAGAATTTTTGAGGTTTGGGTATCTAGATCGACTTCTCACGACTTGGGAAGCATCAGGGGGTGATAACGGATTTTTGGAACATGACGTTTATAATTTGTTTCATCTGTTTTTGAGTTATAAATTTTCTGAGTGCATCTTGCGGTCCATCTCCATGTGAAATATGGAGAGAGCGACCTTATGTCAGCAGACAGGCTGACTCGTTTTGCCTGAGCATGGAGCTTGGGCATACTTTTGTCCTCTCAAACCTGTAGGTGTATGATCCCAATTGCCTCTGGCAGAGCCCCAGAAGTTGTTTTGAAGAATGGCTACAAAATAAGTAATATTATTAGGTCCTAAACACCCCTGAAATGACTCATCACAGGAAGAATGCATTGATTTATGGTAGGATGTAAATTCATCAGGACGTGGTCCTGGTTGTCCATTAATTGTAGGTATGAGAATAGGCTTTGAATAACATATGTAACTCTGTTTATAGCCCCCTCCCATACTTTGTGTAAGTGAAGTGTATGTAAATTTGTTACCACAGTCTGTCGACAGGGTGTAACTGGTGGGTCTGATTTGAACCTTACCTCTTTTACAGTCACATGGAGTGTCAAAAGGGCGATCCTTGTTTTGTAATAACAGGCAAGCATCGTGTGGGTTGGCAAACCCACTTTTTACTGTTGTAGGGAGCATCGTCAAAATCTCCAGTAGCACTATCCAGTTTTTTGGTTTCATTGTCTGAAACAGAAATAAGAAAATTTTCTCAGGGATCTTTTTTGTCCCTGGAGTGATTTGTGATGTCATTTTCTATATTTTGGACTTGATCTATTTGTTTAACCAATCGCTCTTGTAGCCATCTTGCAGATTTTATTGTTTTGGAATATTTGTATATTGATCCTGGACCCCAAATGAGTACCGGGTCTGGGCTGTGTCATGAGTTAGTCAAAGGGTCTTTTCACAATACCAAGGCATATTGTTTTTGTGTTTTACTGGGCCAAAAGTGAGTGGCTGCTGACTGTCCACTGCTATCCAAATTTAAAATATTAAGGATAAATAGGGAGTGAGATACAATATTTTTAGGTGACCTTTTGGTGGGGTACCATCCTCCTTTTTAAATTTTTTAATGGTAAGTTTTAAGGAGAGATGTGCCCTTTTAATTATATCTTGACCTTGAGGGTTATAGGGTATGCCTGTTATGTGTTGAATGTTGAGGTGTTGACAGAAATGAGTGAAAGCAGAACTAGTATAGCCTGGACCATTATCA
>PVJX010041052.1:0-14871 GCA_004027295.1 Dolichotis patagonum | reverse complement strand
AGTTTAATGGTTATAGTATAGCTGAACATTCAAAATCATACCATTGTATTGACTAAAATGTGATAAAAATGTTAATTCAAAACTTATGACATTAGTTATTATTGAAGATAATATATAAATCAATTCCACTGAACTGTTTTACTTAAAATCCTAGAGTTTATATGGTGTTGAAGATATTAAAGAAAATAGAGTGAAAATAAAAGATGTTCATTTAAATTCTTTACACAGAAAAGTTTCAAGATGTTCTATTCACTTCGACAATACAAAAGTTATCAACGAACAGTACTTTTGAAATTCTTAAATGTAATTATTAATGCAAATAAAACTCCTAATGGACTTAGTGAATAACTACAGAAGCTATAAATAAATAAAATACACAAAAAGATAGAAATTAAAGGCAAGAACAGGGAAGCTAAAAAGACAGAAAGTACCTAATGACAAAAAAAAATCACAATATCTTTTAAACAAAAATGAGACACAAACTATACATACAGTAAGACTACAACTGTGTATGCAGACAAATACATAAATACACATATAAAAAACCCAGAAAGAAATAATTATTTCTGGATAATAGTTGATTTGAATTTTCTCCCCCAACTCATTTCCATTTCCTATATTTTCTTTTATGTTTATATATAATACACAACATATATAATACAGTTCAATGCTATTTGGGCAGCACCCTTAAACAGTAAGAACAAATAAGGAAACTGATAAAACTGAAATCGCTACCTTAGTCAAACCTGAGCAGAGCAGGAAACACTGAACTAGTGGTAACCATGAATCCACGCACCAGTGTAAAGTAGTAAAAAGTTATTAAAAGAATTTATGACAAGTTGGAGGCCAGAAGCACAACTTCATAGCTAGGGTGCGATTCATAGAAAGCGGTGTTCTCCCTTCCTCGTCGGAAGCACGGGGAAGGGCTTTTCGAGCTCCACACACGCACGTATCCCGCACGTGCACAGATCCGGGAGCTGGTGTGAGACACGACGCTGCTGTGGGCTGCATCACATCTGGGAATTGACCTGTCCCCTTCACTCCTCTGGTAGCTTTCAACAAAAAGGGCTACATGCCCGCATTTCAAAGCAGGTTTACGTTGGACAACTGGATTTGGGTAAACAGACAAAGTTGGTAATTCCTTCATAAATAGAGGGGCTTCATGAGGGGTCATGTTTTCCCCAAATGAGCTTGAGGTAAAGCTGTGGCGTCCCCTAAGCATCTTGTCTGGTGGTGGGAAAGCCTGCTCATTAACGGACTTCACGGAAATCCTGTATTCCAGGTGCACGTTATCATCTTAAAACCAAGGGAAATGCACATAGAAAGCTTGAATTGAAGGTTAGCGTTGATTAATAAAACTTACTACTTACCAGTAACGCTTCCCTTAAACGATATATTTTGAAAAACCATCTAGTCTTTCACTCCTTTTTGTTTTTATCTTTTCTAGTTTCAGAAAGCTTTATGTGCTCAAAATAGGACAAAATTGTACTACTGCTACCCAGCCCTCCAATTTCCCATAGAGGAAGATGGACCAAAAAATTCCTCCTTTGACCACATTTTCCTCTGAAAAACACCCAGTGTTAACCACTAATTAGAGAAAAAGATTGTCAGAGTGTCTCTCAAAATGGTCACACAGGGAAAAAATTCTTCTAAAATGTAACTAAGTACTTTGTCTTAAGAACTGACACAGACTACATTATTTTTGTCATAATAATTAGTCTAGAAAATAGTCATATCTTCTCTCTTTCTTCCTTTTTTAAGAGTCTGGGCTCACTATAGCATTCCTGCTAAGTAAAACTGTCCAATACACACATTTATTGTTCCTAAAATAATAGTAACCAAAATAGGTACAAAAGTAATACATACAAATGATGACTAACTCACATTCCCCAGGAACTTTAGTTAAACTAAGAACGATAGTTTCCAAAAGCAACAGCTAATGTAAAAATTCTAGTACATAAGACATCAGCAACAATTCAACGGCATTTACAGTGTTGACAGTGTTGTCACTTGAATTTGAAAATGTTCCATTGCTCTAAAATATGCCCTGGGTCAATTAAACTACTGCTGACCCTCTAAATCCCAGGCCTGGCAATCAGCAACCTGTTTTCTATTTCTACAAATTTACCCTCCTTGAATGGTTCATAATGCATGAAATTTTATAATATATGAACATTTTTGTCTGAGTTTTTAATTAAACATAACCTGATACCAATGCATCACTGTATTATTTCATTCTTTTTTTTTAAACTAGGGATTGAACCCCAGGCCTGAGCACTGAGCTATCTTTCTTTCTTGTTGTTGTTTTTATTTTATTTTATTTTATTTTATTTTATTTTATTTTATTTTATTTTATTTTATTTTATTTTATTTTATTTTATTTTGTTGAAGGCTTCACTAAGTCACTGAGGAGTGGCCCAGGCTGGATTCCAAGTTGTGATTATCCTTTTCTGAATGAGTAATACTTTATCGGAAGTTTATCCATTATTTGTTCACCTACTCATCTGCTAACGGACATTTGGCTATTTCTATCTTTGGACTACTGTGAAAATTGCTTCTGTAAATGTTTATTTTCTGAAGTATCTGTTTTCAATTCTCTTATGGTATATTTCTAGGAATGGAATGCTCGGGCCATATAACAATTCTATGTTTAACTTTTGAAGGAACCCCAAGTTCTTTTCTACAGTGCCTTTATAATTTTACATTCTCACCAGCACTGCACAAGGAACCAACCTTCACATCTCAACCAACACTCACCGTTTCTCATTTTTTCCTTTTTGTTAGTATCTGTATTCATGAATGTAAAGTAGCATTTATGGTGGTTTTGATTTGCACTTGCCCAATGAAAAGTTATGTTGAGCAGGTTTCTTGTTGGCCATTTGTGTATCTTTGGATGCAGGTTATGGCAAAAATCCTTTGCCCATTTCATACCTAGGAAGTACTAGATATGACTATTGTGACTATCAGTGCTGTTGTTGAAATAGTTTTTCTGGACAACAAATTTTTTTAGGTCTATGATATTCAAATATTTCTGTTCTAAAGATTTTATTTTCACTTTCCTAGAAAACTTTTTTTTGATGTACAGACGTTTGGAATGCAAGAGTGTTTCCATGTATGAGAAATCAGTGCAATAAACTGTACTAACAGAATTAAGGAAAAGACACATGATCATCTGTTTTGACATTAATTCAAGAAAACATTTCAAAAAGTCTTCAACACACAGTCAGCAGCTTCTGAGAACCAGCCACGGTGGCTGCAGAAGAAAGCAATTCGCCCGCCCTCTTGGCAAGCGCCTCCCTCTGGCGCGAGCCAGGAGGAGACCCAGTCAGTGGCTCCCGTAAGACTACCAGTGCACCAGCTGGATGTCAAACACCCCAATCCCACCCCCTCCATTAGCAAGTGGGGACAGAGGTCTGAGTATGTCTTGAGAGGATGACAGTTTCAATATAGCAAATATGGGGGACCTCCTCTATCTTCTGTTTGAAGGCAAATTTTTTTCACTGTTTTGTTTCATTACAGTTAATTGTATTACTCTGTTCAATATTCTCTTTCGAATGGTTTTATAATGTTCTGTTTTCAATTTGATTTTGCTATACCTAATTGACTGGATAACTATTGTGAAGATACCGAGATATACTATGGTACCTATTACTGTTATCTCAGTAACCTGCTGTGAAGTTCTGTACCAATTTCACTGCACTGTCTCAACTGGCTTTGTTCTGTCTTGTTCTATTGTGTTTTTGCTACCTTCAAAGTAAAAAAAAGTCTTCAACACAATGCATGTCTTTAAACAGATAGCACTCTTATGTTCTAAGGCCAACCAGAGACATACGGTACTTCGCCACAGGCTTCACACATGCTCATAAACAAACCTCAAAGCCTACACTTGCTCCCATCTTTCCAGTGGTCCAAAGGTGCAGAGGACAGGAGCAAAGAGGAACAATGAAACACTACAGAAAATCCCACTCCTAACCAGCGTGAAGAACCAGGTCTCTCTCTGCTTCCTAATGTCTTTCCCCTGACAGTGCCCTTTCTCATAGGCAGAGTTCAAGAAGCAGAGAGGATTGTTCATATTTGGGACAAGAACCAAACAATGAAAACTGTAAAACATCAAAAGACGTGGTCTAACCAAAAGGTTAGCCCCGCTGAGGGTTGGGGCAGAAGTCGGACATTCCCTTCTTATTTTGTTTATCCAGGTACACAGTTTCGCAAGAATCAAGCTACTCCTTCATTCTCTCCTTTTCTCTATGAAAACCTGTATTATTCTTCTGCTTCTAAAAGTCTGATTAGTTACACAAGCATAATCACTCTGAAGAGATAATAGAATGTAAACAAAAATATCTCTTTGATTTCAAGCTCAGTAAAATGAAAGCAGTCACAGAAAGTTTATATATTCTTCTTTATGTGGATTCTCAGGATAGAAGCGAGCCCTGGATCTGGGCCAAAATAAAAAGTGTTGAGCTAGTTCAAAAATGACTTGGCTGGTCAAGAGGGTGTGAGAGTCTGGGATTGAAGCAGTTTTCATACCGGTTCATTGGCTCAGTTAAAACGTTGCCTTTCTATTGGCAAAGAAGTCATATGGGAAGGGAAACATGAAGACCCTGCTGTTTCTCTCACTGTGATTGTTTTCCTTCCGTTTGTTTGTTAGGTAGGAGCAGGAGACCAGTCCAGGTGGGTGCCAGTGACGGCATCGAGACTTCAGTCACTGGCTGAAGAGGGCTCCTCAGTGTCTATCGTTTCTCTCCTCTTTGATTCCCCCCACCCTGCTCCATTTGCTGCTTGTTTTACATTGCGCCCTGAAAACTTAAGTGATTTTGACACTTAGAATTATGCAAAAGCTGAAAAGATATCCCCAGTTGTGTCGGGACGGGCTGCCTGCCTTTCCTGAGACAGTGCTCCGGCCGTCACTCCAGCAGAAAGGCCTGCGACTGCTGTCACTGCTGCCGTCAGTTTGCGTGGCCCTCCCAGACGGCTATAGCTGAGAAGCAGTCTGTGGATTTGCATACCCAACAGCACTGATTTCTCTTGCTGGCAATGTTCCTGAAGGTTCTTCTGGGCTTTAATTTGATTTACTTCATATCTTTCACAAATCTGTACCAAATGCTTACTAGGCAACGCGTGATGTGTGAGCCTGGAGATACAGTGGTGGGCAGCAACCTGGACAGGGATGAATGGACATCAGAGGAACAGGACCACAGTCCACTCTTCCGTGGACATGGCTGTTGCTACTGCTCGTCTCTCACCAAATGCGCCTCACGCTCTGGCTCAGCGCCACCAGGCTCCTCCGTCCCCTCCAGCACGCCTGCTGCTTCTGGTTCCCAGCCGTAAACACCAGCTACTCCCGCAGCCTGTGGTGCCACCCTCGGCGCCTCATTCACCAGGGTCTGTTAGTCCTTCAGTTCTTGCCTAGATGACAACTTGTCAGGAAGCCCTCTCAGACCCCCCAGCACCGGTTTAAGTGCTCCGCCGGCAAGGTCCCCTAGGGCAGAGTGCACGTCACACTGTGTCCTATGTGAGCTTAAGCTCCACAAGGGTAGGGATCAGGCCAACCATTGCATCTCTAGGGCATAACATTCTGTCTGGTGTTCAAGACATGCTTATTCAATGGGTAGATGAATAAGCAAGCTCGGGCCTCACCTAAGTAGCTTCATGGAATAGCGCAGAGTTCCTTCAAATGTAAGAAATCTTATCATTGTATTTTTGTGACTATTTCCAAAATGTTAGCAAGAGACATGTTTACAAAATAAAAACTTCTGTGGCTAAATAAATTTATGAAACTCTGGATTAAACAAAATGAACAAGAAAAGGCTTACAACTTTCAAAACCCAAAAGGGAACTGTGTACAGTATTATCTGAGCTTGCTGGGCCAAAGAATGCTTTCATAACTACACTGCCAGCCAGTAATGACTTATTAGCTGTCTGTCCTATTCCAGTAATCAGCCAGTGGAATCCCCAGTGCCCCATCAGGGGGAGCGAGAATAAACACAAAATACACACATAATCAGACAATCAGAAAAACAGAAGTTTAAAAATTGCTTCATTAGTGCTACTAAGAAAATAAAGTGTTCAGTGAAGCAATGATTGAGCAAAGAGGAAGAAGGATGAAGACGTTTCACTCAACAGGTGTGGAATGATAAGGGCAAATCTGAAGACAGAGATTCTTGGAAACAGGAAAAAGCATGTGTAATGATTCTTATTACAATAATCACATCCAAGAGCGGAAAGAAAGGGCACTGGAAATAAACAGAAGAAAGAGGTGGCAGGAGTCAAGGTCAGAGAAGGAAGGCCAGCCAGGCGGCACAGGTCATGGGTTCCAATTAAATAGCGATTAAAGCAGGAAGCCATTAAGCAACCTGCAGCAGCAGATGCATGCCTGCTTTTTAGGATCAATCTGATGCCTTCTCTTGTCATCTTAAAATTTATTCTTAAAGAACTGTGAGAAATTTCAATTAGTGAAATGCTAACAGAAATAGCAAAGATTAGCAATGAAGCCAACAGAAATTATTCTGATATCAACAGACAAATTGCAAAGACAATTCAGATCACGCCCAAAGCCATAATTAACTTAGAGGAGACAAATTTCCAAAAGAAATAATAAGTAGCTTTGTAGACTACACCACTTAAGAAAGAGAGCAAATCATACGAACATGCTGGGAGTAGATTTAAATCTCTCGCTGACACTGACAAATAGAGTGAAAATTCATTTGTGAGGGAACGGAGTGAGTAAGATCTATCATGGCTCAAGAATGCTGGAAAAGATGTGAACTCCTGTAGCTCCATATGAACGAATCTCCATGGAGGGTCACCCAAAGATGTCAATAGTCCTAAAATTCTACGTGGTACCAGTGATGTGCTGTAAGCTACAGGTAATTTTCTAAATTATTTCATTTAGGAATATTGGGAAAGGGTTAATTATTTTTTATTCCTCCCATAGGAATTGGTTTTACAGAGATATGGTCAGGTAACGAGGCAGAGAACAGGGATCCCAAAGCATTAGGAGGAAAACAATTATGTGAGTATGTTAGATAATTAATGAATCTTATCTTCTGGATTTTATGATTTTCATAGCCTCTCTCAGCTTGAAATCCATAACTTATGCTGTTATTTCTTTCTCAAGAAGTATTTGCTTTTGTGGTCCATATTTACATTTCACATTATTTTTCTTGGAGAAAAGACCACAGAGCTGAGTTTGCCTTCCCAGGGAGGTGTGAGCCCAGCGGGCAGCTTTCGGGGCCATGAAGACTTCGCACACGTGGAGAACATGGGTAGGAAGAGAGGGGGAAGAGACACAGAGGGAAGTGAAGAGAGCGACACAACAGACCCCAGCTCTTAAAACTGAAAGGCCTTTTTCAAGATTTGAATGTGACCCCTAAATTCAGGATGAAATGAAGAACAACACAACAGTGGAGGCCTTCTCAGGCTTTGGAAATCAGTCTCCAGCGAAGACCACCTACTCTCTTAGGGACTGGGATTTTAACTTTCCTTGTAAGATGTCATATTATGTATCATGAGTATGGTACCATTCTTATTAATCAAGAAGCATCATAATCCATTAGAGTTTAGTACAATCCAATGAGTAATATTTAATAGACTTCATTTGATTAACCAAAATGCACCTCCCAAGTGACCAGTGATGTACACTTTTTCATATATTTATTTGCCATTTGTATTTCTTCACCTGAGAAGTATCTATTCATCTCAGATGTCCATTTTTGAATTGGGTCTTTGAATTTGGGAGGTGTGATTCTTTTCAATTCTTTGTATGTTCTAGATATAAGACAAAGGTCTTATATCTGGAACAATATAGATGGACAATTAACTAAATTTTTTCCCACTCTGTCAGATGTAAATTAAAACAACACTGAGATTCCATCTTACTAGAATGGCTATTATCAAGAGATCAACCAATAACAAATGCTGGAGAGGCTGTGGGGGAAAAGGAACCCTTTTCTGTTGTTGGTGGGAGTGTGGACTGGTGCAGTCACTGTGGAAATCAGTATGGAGATTCCTCAAAAATCTAGGACTGGAGAGCTCATTCAACCCAGTTATTTCTCTTCTGAATGTCTTCCCAGAAGAATTAAAAACATGATCCCACAGTGATACATGTGCACCCATGTTTATAGCAGCACAACTGGTAATAGCTAAATCTTGGAAACAACCCCAATGCCCATCAATTGATGAATGGTATAAAAGATATGGTCTTTTTATACAATGGAGTAGTACTTAGCCATAAAAAGGATAAGTTTGAGACTTCTATGGGTAAATGGATACAATTTGGGACCATACTTATAAGTGAAATAAATCACATTCATACGTGTAAAACATCATCTTGTCTGCCTGGTGTGAGAAACTGAAAGAGTAAATGAAGTCTAACATACACAATAGATGTTGTGAAATGAGAAGAAAATGTTCAAAGGGAAAAAGAAACTAGGATGGGGCAAAGGGAAAATGATGGAAGGGAAAGAGGCAAAATGCAAAACTACTCGGGTCTCTGAGTTCATTGAAAGGGAAGATTTGTGCTGCTGCCGACTGGAGAATATTTTACACCCGTATATTGAGCTCTGAGTAACTACTTTAAAGATAATAATATGTAACATATAAACTACTGTTATTCTCTGGTTATTTTGTTATGAAATTTTGTTTACTTTTTCCATAAAATAAAAAAATTAAAAATGAACCAAATATAATAGAATGTTGTAAAGTTATCATACAGTTGCTTAAACTGGTTATCATTTTCTCTGAAAAATATTCAAGAATAAAATAATAACGACATATGTGAAATATAATTAAATGTTTTTCACATGGAAACATTCAAAAGGTATCTCTGAGAATTCAGATGTAGACTATTACCACATTTTAAAATTTACATCGGCTTCTTTTTTAATAATGAAACACTGACATTTCCACAAGTCAGTAGGGACCCAGCTCTTGACAGCACACCCCAGTCTG
Organism: Dolichotis patagonum; assembly: GCA_004027295.1. NCBI lineage: Eukaryota > Metazoa > Chordata > Mammalia > Rodentia > Caviidae > Dolichotis > Dolichotis patagonum. Next base: position 5,922 of record PVJX010041052.1, on the reverse strand, counting down.
TCTTCCACTCGGTCTGTCTTCTCAGAAGGAGCCAGTGCCACTGTTCGCGTTACTTGCTTGTTTTGAGTTTTCGGCTTTCATTTCATAATTGGCTGGCTCCAAAGCGGGGTGGCATGACAGAGGGATGACAGAGGCAAGCAGAAGGCAGCAAAAACACCCCTAAGCTAGGAGCACCGGCAGCCCTCGGTTACCTCCTACCCAGGAAACTCGCTTAGGGTGAGTAGCTCTGATCCTGAGGCTGGGACGCCCTTAGTGCTAGCACCACACCGTGAATCAATCCCAGCATCACATCCTCGATCCCAGCATCGCACACTCCAGACCCCGTCACCTCTGAACAGCCCCACCTAGGACTGCATGAGGCTTTGGGGAGACATCTAAACCCAAAGCGTAACAGTGTTTGAAACCACAGTACTGCACCACCTTAAATAAACTGGGAGGATTTTTTCCCATACGTACTTGTTTATAATGATGCTATATAAATAGATCTTTCAAAATTATATGAAACAGGTGCTACTTTTATTTCCTGCTTTACAGATCGAGAAAGTGAGGCTCAAAGAGACTGAACAACTTTTTCAAGTTGTTACAGTTAATGAAGTACAGGGCTAGGATTCAAAGCCAGGCTCAAATAGGCACCCACATGGTACAAAATGCTTAGGGCACAAGCCGTGGACATCAGGCCCAGCATGCATTCTGTCCATGCCTTCCCCTGAGAGGTCTGCTTCCGTCTCCATCTTGACGGGACACTCACTGTGGTCATCACTTCTGTGGTTTAGTGTTCAGCAGTAGAACTAGCACTGACTTCTTTTTATTTCTTCACAGTTTCTAAGGCACATTCGTTCTTACTGTAGATCTTAGGAACTTCAGGATTTTTCTTTTCTTTGTTTTCAAGTTGCTTTCACTTTTTCTCTTAAAGGAGAAGATAGAGTCTCTGTCGTATCCTAATTCCCAGCATCACCATCACTGGTCTTTTGAAGCTCATTAAGGTGAATAAAGTTACTTTAACACAAGCCTTCTGAAGTGTTGACACTGATGTAATAACTGAGATAGCCCTCAAGGAGCTAGCAGGCAGGTAGCATTTTCAAAGGGGCTAGGCGGACCATTCTAGAATGGAGCGGGATGCAGATTCCATTGCATTACTCAGCATGGCATGGAATTTAAAACACCATGTCAGCAGAATTATTATGGGACATCATGTGGACAGAAAGGCAAAAAGAAAACAAGGGTGGAAAATTCTTAGTTGATTTATAGAAAAGAAAAAAAGAAAGAGAAAGAAAGAAAGGAAGGAAGGAAGGAAGGAAGGAAGGAAGAAAGAAAGAAAGAAAGAAAGAAAGAAAGAAAGAAAGAAAGAAAGAAAGAAAGAAAGACCTTCTCCCTCTATAATGACAGTAAAATCTCCTGTCCATCACATACAAGCCCGGGAACCCGGAGCCCTGCCTCGGCCTGGCCTGTTTGCCCTCAGCTCTTCCCTGGATCATGTGTCACTCTGGAGGCCACAGTCTACATGGCCCTTCCTGGTGCAAGCAGTCGCCGGGCTCCAGGACTTCTCCAGGAACGCCCTTGTGCTTTGTTCCTCTTCTGTCTGCAAATGTCACCCCTTCTTACTGAGGTTCTAACTCAAGGAGAGGAGGGTGAGGGCCCACTTTACTTTCTACTTTAAGTTTCTTTGTTTTCACATCCGCTTCCTGGCTAGAAAAAGAGGGGACTCTTCCTTCTCCTTGCACCAGCAGGGGACCGCCTCAATTTCACTCTCTTCCTTCTTCAAATGGAACGTGATCTTTGGGACTCTTGTTCCTTGAGGTTCAGTCTCAGCAGGGCGAGGCAAGTATTAGGGAACATATACAAAGTGTCCGTACCTGTTCGGTGAGTGGCACTCACTGAGTGAGTTGTTTTTCCTGACAACGTGAAGAAACCCTTTCCCCACGCTCCATTAGCTACCGAGTACTCTCTCCAGCAAAATTCCTGAGCTTAAATAAGAGCAATCAGAGTGGGTGAAGACGTCTTGAGCATTGCTACTTTAAGAGTGGTAGGAATTCATAACGAGATAAAATTCACAGCAGCAGGTTTAGTAATAAGACTTAGCACGTTGTCCTCGCCCTGTCACAGGAGCACGGGAGGCGTGTTCAAGCATGTGTACCTGTCTAGCATCCAGCACTCAGACCCTATTATTCTGCCACTCCTAATTAATTCTACCTCTCAACAAGAAACTTAGGGCTGGCTGCTATTGTTGTGCCATTCTTACCTGTCAGGGAACTGGAGCGCAATGATTAATTAAACGACCTACCCTCATGCCCACGGGTTACGTTGGCAAGGCTGTGTCTTCATGGTTGCTAGCACAGATGCCCCAAAAGACGGAAATGTAAGCAATGCTGTTCCAGCAGGGGGCACCAGCTCCATTGTAAATTCGGGTACACCCCAGCTTTCTGTTGTTCCGAATCTTACAAGATGGTACATCCAAGAAGAAAACAGATTCCACATGGCATGGGGATGGTAGCCTTCCCTACATCTCTGACACAGAATTTCGCTCTTGGGTTTTAAACAGACATTAACAAATGGCTAGTCAGCTTCCTCACGTATTTTGAAGAGATCAAAACAGTCGTCCTTACCCCCAAGTTGCAATCCATTATGATGCCTGGAATCCCATAATGCTTTCATTTTTAAGACACTACAACAAAATCTCTAGGAAAGGCAACTCCACTCATGAAAAATGCACTGTTGGGCCCCAGGGAATTCTTACATGAGAACAAAGCGTCAAGTTACAGTACAAGCAAAGGGGGTCTACCAGAGGGCAATGCAAAGACAATGCAATCAATGTCCCTTCATACTCTTAATGGGTCATGTCCTTTACATTTACTGAATTTTATATACTCTTGCTTCTTTATATCCCTTGGGTGATATGGTTTGACAAAAGAAATCTTAGGTAGAATGAAGTTGAAATTTTGGGTCTGTAGTAAGATCATAAAACTGCTAATAACATTTGATTTTTTTCTTCCTCCATTAATGGAAGGGTCATTTCTAATGATTCAGGAGAATTCTTAATTTATCACAAGTAGGCAAACAGGTAACACGCCCAGTGTCAAAAACAAATGCCAGGCCAGTGCTTCTCCATTTTCAGATGGGTAGAGACCACTTAAGGACATGTCGAATAGCCTGTAGAACCTTATCTTACAGGTCTGGAGAAGAATGGGAGAATAAATGACGGATTCTGTGTTTCTGACACTCCCAGGTATAGTTCATGTTATTTGTCCTTATTGAATATGTATTGAATGACAAGATGCCGGATGTCGAAACCCTCTGAAAAGAAAGTGTAACCTACTAGTTAGTCAACTATCCTTAGTATCCTCAGCTTTATATATATATATATATATATATATATATATATATATATACATATATATCAGAATATATCAGAGATACGTTGTGTTGAACGCATTCTAGAAGCCACCAAGATACCTGTTTATTTCTCTACCAATAGAACGTTTCCAAAAAAGGGTCTCATGTGAGCAAATGCTTTAATAATTTGAGCTCTTAGTAAAAGGTGATGTCCAATGAATGAGTCATTCCTGGTTCTTTTAGAAAATGGAGGAAGTACGAAAGCCCCTAGAGACATAAAGACTCTTCTTTGTAAATCCTTTTATAGTCTTTCCAGTAAGATAAAAATGCAAAACGTCGAGACCTGTACTTCTTTCAGACAATTAAAAACAGATCTAGAAAAAGCAACACAGCAGATGTTTGGCATTTATTTTGTTTTAAAGGCATACTGATGGCAATATTTCCTCAAATATCTCCTTATACCAAACTGGGTCAAATCTGTATTGGGAAGTTTATGCTGCACTAACTCTTCCTCTAAATGTAATTGCCACACTGGTCAAAGTACAGGGACATAAAAAAGAGGAAGAAAAATGCTGTGAGTGGAGAGGAGGGGAGGAAACACTCATGGAGCAATACACATGATGTCACTATGTGTCACATCATGTGTTAAGCTTGGCCTTCCTGCTTGTCCAGTGAGTAGACAATACTGGCTGCATTTAAGCTGAAGCCTGGGGAAGTTACTCAACTCCTCCTTATTTGCAGATCTACCATAAACTGTGGTGCCCGCTCAAGCCAAGCTCTTCAGATCCTAACTCAGGTGACCCCACTCTGTCAGTAGTCTCTCCTTGGAAAAAAAAAGCAGACATAAACTTTCAAGGTGTTCCCACATCCCAAGACCAGGCCACACACAAGATATTTGTCATTATTCAGATTATATTTTCAGAATATCTACCTACCTATCTTTATTTTCAGAATATATATATTTCAGGATATATATATATATATATAGAGAGAGAGAGAGAGAGGTTCCTTCTAATGCTGTCTATGTATTTTCACACATTTTAAACAGTTCTCTGTGGAGAAGGAGATTATATCATCAGGTCAAGAACACCTGTGTGTATATCGACCCAGTGGTCAGATGCGCTAAGTGTGCCTAAGAGCTCACGTTAAGATACACACTATGCTAACCCTTGTAGCATGAAGTAGGTGGAGATACTAGCGCCAATCATTGATTCCACGTGGAGCCAAAGTCCCTAACAGCCTGCAGTGGTGCTTAAGAGAAGTAACTTTCACGCCACCCAAAAACAGGTGCTCTCTGTTCGCACCTGCTCAAGATCACAGCCCAAGGAGAGGCAGGAAGTATATGAACGCGGAGCTAGGCCTTTCCCAAATGGAAAGGGATCAAGAGATGGCAAAAGTGGGCCGAAAAGGGAGGGAGGGGATGAGAAAAGCAATTAAGGTGTGTTATGGACCTAGACCAGCTCCGCACGAGGAGTGTAACAGTATGTGCTGCAAACACGTACTAAGAAGAGTAGAGGTTAGGGTTCCCAGGAGCCTGAGTCAGTGATGTGAGTGCACCCCAGCTCAGGATGTCCCTAAGAAAGTAGTCCTCAAACGTGAAGGTGCCTCAGCATTGTTTGGACCTGTGCACTTGGGTCTGCTTTCAGTGTCCTTCTCAGAATACTTGGAGAATCGAGGGACTTGTTTGGCTTACCAATCTGGTGGCTCAAAGTTCCAGGCTGTGTGATGCTGCCATTCTGATGATGGCTGCCCAGCTGAGTCACAAAATGACAGGGAAACAGGAAGGAAGCCAGCTGCATCCAGAAGGAGCCCGGCAGGCGCAGTTCCTGCTCCGCCTCGCAGCCTTTCCCTGAGAGCACGGCTCCGTGGGGTCCGCCCGTAGCTATGAGGTGGAGGCCATGCCGCCCGCTCCCCTCCCACCAGGCGCCTCTCCGCACCGCCATGCTGCAGACCAAGCCTCCAGCCCACAGTGCCTCAGTTTCCAAATAAACGAGTCTGGGGCAGCGTTTCCAAGAGGCAGGCTTTGTGGAGGGCAGAGGGGAGAGCAGGAGGTAGCAGTAAAAAGGACTGAGGTGCCAGCGGTAGACTCCCCATGACAAATGTGATTATTTTGTACCACAAGCACATAGTAACAAAAAATCTTAAAAAAGAAAGTCCCTTTTCCCAAACACCAGCAATGCTGATACTGCCAGTCTGGGAAACACACGAAGTACCCAAGGTAGAAGCTAGGAAAATCCTAATAACCAAATTTTCAAGTATAATTTGTTCGTGTGAGTTTTTCTCAAAAGATAGCCCATAGGTTTAGTTAGATTTTCAGTGAGGGCTTTTGCCTCTAACAGTAGAAAAACATAAAAATGTGAATCCTAAAGTGAGTAACCCAGGAAAAGTTCAGTCTTATCCACCATACCTGCCACCATGATGTGGAGAGGTAAAGCAAAGATAGAAAAAGTGTAAAATTCTCTGACTCTATTCTCTGTGTTTTCATCAAGAATAAAGTAAAAAGTAAGTGATACCAGATACACACATGCATATGATACTTACATAAAAATATACATGTATTTCAGAGCAGCTAGCTGTTCTAATTTTTCATGT
>PVJX010041051.1:0-14861 GCA_004027295.1 Dolichotis patagonum | reverse complement strand
TTTTTTTTTTTTTTTTTGGTACCAGGGATCGAACTTGTGACCTCACGCTTGCCAGGCAGGCACTCATGCTGCTGAGCTAAATTCCCAGCCCCCTTTCTTTCTTTTTTTAATCTTAGTTTTTGCTTTTGCTTTCACCTGGTAGGTAGGATCTCACTAGGGTTATTAGCTTTTTTTTCATTCATTCTTTCATTCTTTATTTTATTTTTTTTGAGACAAGTTTTTGCCATACAGTTCAGGCTGGGCTTGAACTCATTATGCAACCCAGACTGGCCTTGAACTCACAGCAATCCTCCTGCCTCAGTGAGTGTTGAGATTACAGGGTGTACTACCATGCCTGGCACTCATTCATTCCCTTTTATTCAATAAATGGTTATTCTGTCATTAGCAGAAATTGTTATATTGAACAGGTTTTGTAATGTTAGAAGTGGCAGAATATGGAAAAAAAGAAATTACGTTTTAAGAGACTTAAGGGACAAACACTAATGATTCTAGAACATTACAGGAAAAATATAGTTTTCTATCTCTTTCAAGGACAGAAGAGTTGGTTTTATTTTTGTAACTTTTATCAGTAGTCATAAGTACTATTAGTGCTGGGGTCATTTTTAAAACTTAATAATTCTTGATATGTGGATAATGTTTACTTTCCAAAAATTGTCATGGAAGATGCCTAGTTTTAAAAGGTGTATGTTTGACTGCTTTAAATCTGTCCACTTTCTGATTGAGAATTTACTTTGTGTCTAATACTCCGTCTCACTGATAATGTTTACTTTCTGGGCATTTATTCCAAAGTGGGGTTGATTGTGTACTTTTGGTATCTGGCCATACAGTCTTCTGCTCAGCTGAAATTTGAGTGATGTCTTCACATGGAAATATAATAAAAATTAAAATCTCATTTAGTACTGCATTGTTTATTTTCCCACAGCTAAAGTGGAACCACCCCTGTGGTTTTTATCAGTATCTTTTTCTTGTGACTTCAGGCTCTGAGAACTGCCTTTTATTCCTTCTGTGCCTTTAAATGCAAAGTTAAGTTCTGCACAAGTAAAGCATTAAAAGTTGCCAATGCAGACGTGTGTGCCTTGTCTTTAATTTGATGTAATTTGTGCGTCGTGTGCGCCCCGAGGTGTGTGTCCCTTAGCCTTACAGAAATTGGGTGGTGGTCAGTGAAGCGTCGTGTGAAGAAATGGCCCTAATGCTGAATAGTGCACTCTGTCCCCAGGCCCTGTCCAGGGTCCTCTTCACCTCTTCTTTCTCTGCAGACCGTGATGATGTTTCCTGAGAACATTCATTTGGAGTCAGTCCTTCTCCATTTTTGTAATTTCAAATTGTCCCTGGCCTGCCTGGTCTGCTCCAGTTGCCTTTGGTCTTCCTGACTTACCAGTATGGCACAGTAATTAGCTTTGTGGTATGTGACCACCCTTATTGCCCAGTGTCTGGATAGCAGGGGCTCAGGGAAGATAACAGAAGACTGGTGGGTTTCTGAGGTCCTGGCCAAGCAGAAAGAGGAGATAGGCCAACCAACAAAGGAAAGAGTGGCACTCTGCATCCTAAGACTTGGCAGACAGAACCAGGGTCAAGTGGGGCTAATCCTTGGGTATAGAAACATGACCCCAGCAAGGTGGATCTCCGATTCCAAGGCAGAGTGGCTGCATCTGTATACTGCCTTTATCTGAGTTGATGAAATCTAAGAGTGCTAGTAAATTCTGCCTCTGGGTAGGAGCAAAATTCCTGGAATAAATAGAATGACTTTAGCACCAATGATGATGGTCCCAGCTTTCTCTGTATACTCTATATGCTCAGTTACTTCTTATCCTTTATGTACATTTCCCTTCCCTGAAGAAGCTTCCTTCTGCTTGGTCTTTTCCATCAATGTTTTTCATACTTCTGCACATAAATACTTTATGCAGCTTTTGACTGTTTTGAGTATTCTGTCATCATTAGCAGAAAACTTACTAAATAGCAGTTGAGGGCCTGAAGTTCTGTCCTTGGGAACTGTACAAAGTAAATTACCAAGAACATGTAATCTAAAGCTTATATCCAAATTTATAACAAAAAACCTTTTTAGAGGGAAGGAGATTGTGCTGGGCATCGAACCCGGGGCCTTATGTATCTAGGCAAGCACGCTACCACTGGCCTATATCACAAGCCCAACCCCAAACTGGGTTTAAAACCACAGCTAAGTTGGGGGTTTAGCTCAGTGGTACAGTATTTACCCAGCATGCACAAGGCTCTGGATTTGATCACAGTGCTGCAAATACACCCACAATGATGTGAGCAGGTAATGTAAAGGCACGTGTGGGTCAGGTCAAGTAGCTTGTTTGGAAAGCAAAAATAATCCATTGTGGAGTATTCAGACAACATGGCCAGGTAAATCTTGGGTTATTATCCAGGAAGGTTTCCAGAGAGGAAGACTTCCTAAATGATTTGACTAGACATGAGCCAGAAGTCCTGTGTTCTAAAACTTGTGCAATCGGACTGCCTACGCCTGGTGAGCACACAGCTGCCCTGCCTTGGGGTCAGAGCTCTTCCCCTGTAGATAGTCTGGCCCAGGCCAACTTGGCCCAGTCCAGCTGCGGTGTTTTTATTTTCCTACCTAAAAATATGTCCTGTTTTATTAACCTGTTCCAAGGACTGTCTTGCCTAGTCAAGGACAAGGACATACACGATTTTACCTCTCGTTCCAACTCTCTTGCAAGATTCTCCCACCTTAGGATAAATAATCCCTCCAACTCCATCTGCCCAAGTTGCTTAACAGCATATGATGCAGTCCATAACTGATTTCCTACTGGCTTTTGTACTTCCTGCTTGCAAACTATATAATCAAAACGCAAAGCTGATTCAGGGCTGGTGATTTGAAACTGGTCTTACTGCCAGCCTGCTGGCAAAATAAATAGTTTGCCTTCCAACTCATTGGTGCAAGATGCCTTCCTTTGGGTTGGGTACCAGATTTCTGCAACAATAGGACTCACTAAACAGGTGCCGGGCATTTCAGGAAGAGGGAAGCACAAGTGTAAAGGCCTCAAAGTGGGATCCAGCCTGGTGTTTGAAAAACACCAGAAGACCAGAGAGACTGGGATGGTGTGTGCTAGAAAGAAGGAGTGGGAGGTAAAGTTGGGAGAGCTGATTTTGCAGACCATCATCAAAATTCAAGCTTTCCTTGGGTGTGGTGGGAAGGTTTGGAGGCAACTCACACGATCTGCCTTGAGTTCAGCAGGTGCATCCTGGCTTCTGTGTTAGGGTCAGGGGTGGGTCCCCCCAGTGCTTTCCGCAAGAAGTCACAGTGCCAGACTTCAGTAGTGGTCAGGGTGCAGGCTGTGTCCTGGAGGAGTGGTGCTGGACTCGGGAAAGGACTGGGCTGTCTTGCTGCAAGGTCCTTTTCGTGAAGCTGCTTAAACCCCCCTCTTCCTGTGTGTAAATAGGAGGTGATTTCCTCCTTCAGTATTATCATTATTACTATTTTTCCCCTCAAGATTTGGTTGTGGAAGGCACAATCCCTATTCTTGGCAGCAAAAACAACCTAGACACTCAGGCCATCTGGAACACACAGACACACACAAACCTAGTTCAGGTCCCTTCCTTCCTGGAGTTAGAGTTGTTGGAGTCTTTTTCCTTTGAGCATCCTGACCATATTACATTTATTGAGCATCTGCTATGTGCTAGACACTGGCCTGTGTGCTGGAGAAGGAACAGGAAATGAAAGAACACAGTCCTGCCCTGGCCGAGCTCATATTCTAGCGTCTGGTATGGACAATGAGAAGTGCTGAGGAAAAAGTCAAGCATGGGAGAGGATCTGAAATGTCAGGGTAGAAAGAAGTTGATTTTGAGGAAAAACCTGCAGCAAGGAGACTGGCAGAAGTAGCACTGGGGACATATTGCAGACAGCGGGTACAGACAGCAAGTGTGTGGCATGTCTGAAGAACAGCACAGGGCTGTCACTGCAGGAGTGGAACGGACCAGGGTCTCAAGTGGAGTGAGGTCAGAAGATTAGAGGCACATGGAGGACTTGTCACACATGAAGTGATCTAAGTGACATTCACTTACCAGAAGTCTTATACCTGTCCCTAGGAATTAGTCCCCTTTCAGCTCCTTCAACTACCTGAATTGTAAGAAATGAGGTACAACTCTCCATGAGATTCGTGAATCATCAGCTTCTCTGTGGTAACTGATACTCTCCAGTGAGCCCAGCCTCAGTCCCAGCAAGGGACAGGGCAGTGTCCTGGGGCCAGCGTGTGAGGCAACTTCAAGGAGCAGACTTTAAATCCAAGGTTTCGGAGACTAGAACCAAGACTGTGACTCTGCCTAGGGAAGAGAAAGAACCCTCCATGCCACAGGCTAGGCAGCTTTTGTCTTCCACTGGGCCCCGGATCCTCCGAGTCTCCCTGGCAGCCACACAGCTCCGGGCCTTCTCTGGGGCCTGACACATCCCTAGTGGAAAACAGTTAGGTTGAGGGGCAGGGAGAAGTGAGGATGGCCAAGTCTGTGTTGAGAGATTGTTGGGCTCTGACTTTAGCAGATGCCTGGGCTCAGGCTAGAGTTGTGTGCCTGCCTCCAGGAGGGCTGGGGTTGGCAGAGGGCTTCATTTGATTTCAAAAAGTCCTGGCTGGACTACAGAACCATAGGCCAGAAGGGTACAATCAGATCTGAGCCAGATTCGCCTTTCATCAACCAGGCCCATGTCTTTTTCTCACAGGCCTAGGGGCCCCTGGAAGGCCACAGCTGAGCTGCTCCAGGGCTGTACGCAGTGGATACTGAACCTCACCTCCCAGGTGCCAGGCCCTGGTGTGACAGAGGGTGGACTGTCATTGGCTATGGTACAACTGAGTCCTTGCCTTCGCAATACTGAGAATGGTTTGCCCAAAGTTAGACAGCAGGTTGCCATCCTGCCCTGGCCCCAATCTCTCCGCGTGGATGGTCCTCAGCAGGCCACACTGCTGTCCTAATGCTCACTGTTGAGGATGTACTCAGATGAAGGGGTCCCACACCCTCCCTCCCAGCGCCCTGACCACTCTGTCCAGGCAAAGGACCTCCCGCCCTAAATACAAAAACACTGAGCCCGGCAACTCACATTGTGATTTATACCCAAGTTGAGGGCTTTTATTTACAAAGATAGAGACCAGGATGGCTATGGAGAGAGGAGGCTGGGAGACTGTAATGCCAGAAGGAGGAGGAAGATGGGTGTTTAAATACTCAGATGGGAGGCAGGAAGGAAGGGGTGGGACTGGCTTAAAGAGGGCCACCTCAGGGTGGTCACCCATCAGCAGTCACCCAGTAAGTCCAGAGAATGAGATCAGGAACCATCGGGGACCTCAGTCTACCTGCCCCAACAATGAGACGGCCAATGGAAGATGGTGCAGATTAAGGAAACATCTGGTAACATCTGGTGGTGCTCCTGAAAGGAAAGTGACCCCGTCCCCTCAGAACTTTGACTTTCCAGCAACACTTGTTCTGTTGGCCTCAACTTTTCACTCTAATGCCCTCCCTTTCCTTCCCCTGCATTGTAGAACGACTTGTCCTCAGGACCTCTGGGTCCTGTATCAAAGGTCCTGGGAAGCTGGCTCCCCGAGCTGGGAGCATGTCCACCTAGAGAGGACCCAGGATGCTGGCAGGCTGGCCAGGATGCCGTCCTGGCCCACTGCTCATGGTCCCTTAATGGATCCAGGCTCTGTGAGGCGGGCAGAGGTATAGGCTGATGCTGCAAGACAGGCTGCAGGCTCACAGAAGCCTGGCAGCCCCATGGGGCCGGGCAGGCCAGGTCGGCCTGCTTCTCCCGGAGCCCCTGGGGATCCGCGGTCTCCATCCTTGCCGTTGATTGCCTGGCCAGGCCGACCAGGGAGTCCTGTGAAAGGGACAGTCAAGACATCAGGGACTCCTTCTATCTTGCCCTAGAACTTGGCGGGGGGGTACCGGCGATCGAACTCACGACCTCACGCTTGCCAGGCAGGCGCTTATGCCACTGAGCTAAATCCCCGGCCCTGCCCTAGAATTATTAAGCTGGAATATTCTTCAGGTGGGGAAAATAAGACCAAGGACAGCACAGGAAGGAGCTCTGCCCCAAAAAGAGATGCTGTGGTTTCCGTTGCTCAGGACTGCCCCTGGGTGAATACGCTTCCTTGCCCTCTGTGAAGTGACTGTGATACATCCCAGGAAGTCCTCAGAGTCCCAGCTTCTAGTTCCCAGCCACACCAGGCTGACGGTGAGGGGAAAGTACCAAGTGTCCCTGGTTCATGAATCCCCAGGGTCACGGACAGGATGGGAGCTGGGCAGGGCCAAGGTCTTACCTGGGATCCCGGGGGGACCAGGCATCCCAGGGTGCCCACGTCCTACGTCACCTTGATCACCTTTCTCTCCACGCTTCCCTGTAGACAAAAAAGTCAGTCTCAGTTCTTCAGGAAAAATGATTTTCCCATTTTGTTTGTTATTTAATTTCTGTTGCGCATAACTATTATTCCAGTACTGTGCTAGTTTAAAATAAGAGAAAGTTGGAAATGACCTAGGAAGGCTGGCTACATAGAAGCCAAAGGATGGACAATTACATATCTGATAAATTTTACTGCAGGAAAGTGTCCAATAATAATACTTAGCACTTACTATGTAACAAGCAGTGAACTAAGAATTCTATGTAAATCACCTCTCAGTGTAATTCCCACAAAACACTACGAGGTTGGTCTATTAATGTCTCCACAGGTGACACTTAGATCTAAGGCCAGAGACATGGGAAGATGTTTACAAGATACCATGAAACAAATTAAAACAGCCAAAGGTATAAAACAGTACATTCGTCTTCATTAATCTGCTAAGGGGAAGAGCCCAGGAGCTTCCCAGAGAGTCTGCCAGAGGGATGTGAGGTGTCTCATCCTGGGATGGGGAATGGTGAGACTCAGTGAGACAGTGGAGGCTGAACACTCAGCCACTGGGGCCCCTGGCCAAGTCCCCACTGCCAGCCCACTCCCTCCGCAGAGCAGTACTCACCCTTGGGTCCTGTGTTGCCAATCTGACCCACGGCTCCTATGACGCCAGGAATGCCTCGAGGGCCAGGGTGGCCATGGGGTCCCTGCTTGCCTGGGTACCCAGGTGGCCCAGGGGGTCCTGGGGGACCCATCATCCCTGCTGCACCTAGGGCTTCCCGCTTGGCACTCACAGCCACCTCTGCCAGTTGCTCTAGAGGGAGGAGGGTGACAGAGGTCTGTGAGACAGGTGTCAACTCTGCAGTGCTATGGAAGGCAGAGTATCCTGACAGCTCCTGGCCCCCAGGTTTGCAGACAGGAAAGGCCTGGGTTTGCATTCTCCCTTCCCCAGGCCCTGAATGCCAAAGTTAAAGGTCCAGAGTGACTTATTTATCCCAGGGTTCCACAGCCCCTTGGAGGCAGAGCTGGAAGGATCAGGGACTCCAGACCCTCAGGGAACCCTGCATCACCTTGCATCATCTTCAGCACCACGTCTACAATGTGCTGGTCACTGGGATCTCGTCCCTGGAAGCAGAGGAAGTCTTTCAGGAAAAAGCCCTGGCCGCCGGGGCGAAGCACTCTTTGACCCCCATGTTCCCATCCTCTCCCAGGACCTGCATACGGTACACCCATCCTCTTATCTGGGTGTGGAACAACCCGAGGAAGCCAGCGGCCCTCTGGAAACCCTCAGTGTTTGGAGGATAAACGTACCCCCAAATCTCCTGCCAACTACAGTCACCCTGCCCAGAGGGGTGGGGCAACTCACCGCCACGCCCTGTCTCCCGGGCTGTCCTGGCACGCCTCGGTCTCCAGCCAATCCTCGAGGGCCGGGCAGCCCAGGGTAGCCCTGCACTCCCGGAGCCCCCGCATCCCCGCTGGGGCCAGGGTAGCCGGGTTCTCCGCGGACTCCTTGCTGCCAGGGAGCGTGTAGGTGAAAGGCAGAGATGAGAAGGCGAGGGCGGGGAAGGCGGCACGGGGCGGGGCCCTGGAGGGGCGTTGCCAGGAGGGCGGGTCCCCGCGGGTCGGCAGCGGGGGACCTGGGCCGAGGGCGTGGCGGGGGGCGGGCTTACCTGTCCCTTGGGCCCGGGCTCTCCAGACTCGCCCTGCAGACACAGGGAGCCGTAGTCAGGGGGCGCCAGGGGCCCCAGCGCGCAGCCCCCGCGGCCCTCACCCCCTGCGCCTCCCTCACCTTCTCGCCTTTCTCTCCGGGGAGGCCGGCCACCCCTGGGTCGCCCTGCGGAGAGACAACCGTGGGTCGCGCGCGCTAGCGGCGGGACATGGGGCAGAGTGGGCGGCGCACCCCAAGGTGGGCGCACCCCACGCCCCACGCGCCGGCGCCTGGAGGCCGCGCAGCGGGCACTAAGACTCACCACTCCGCCGCGGGGCCCGATCTTCCCTGGAAAGCCCTGGGGAAAGGTAGATGAGGGGTTTGAGGGGTGCTCCAGGGGCCCCCCAACGCGGCCCCAGCCTCCCCCCTCTCGCGGCCCTGCCTCGCCCTCCGCTCCAGATCCCTGGGAACCACACGTTTTGTTTTGTTTTGTTTTTTGTTTGGTACTGCGGATTGAACTCGGAGCTTCGTGCACGCTAACCTGGCACTATACATCCCCCTCCGGACCTGCAGACCCAACTCAACTGCGCTCCACCGACCGCCACTCCCACCCCCACTCCAGACTTGGGCTGGTTTCCCAGGCGTTTTTGTTTTCTAGCCCCGTTTGGCACCTGGTCTCCCTTGATGCCTGGTAAGCCTTGGGGCCCTGGAATTCCAGGGGAGCCCTGTTCCCCCTTGGGACCCTGAGAAGAGAAGCCAGAGGAGAAAATCAAACGAGGGTCCCGGATGTGCTCCTCACTGCCCACTCCTGCGGGCCTGCACTCACCGGCCGGCCTTGCGGGCCTGGCTGCCCCACAGGGCCCCTTTCACCCTGGTCACCCTGAAATGGAAAGACAAGGTCACACTGAGGCTTTAACCCCGGGGCAGCGTCTCTGGGCTGTGCCCTAGACCTTGACAAATTCCTCGAGTTTTGTTGTCACCAACAGGGGGTCCTTTGATCCATTTCACAGACCGGCAAATTGCCAGAGGACCCACCCACCCCCTGCCGCCAACAGTGCCAGCTGCTGCAAAAGCCCTAAGGGAGAGACCACTGCTACAGGCACTTACCTTCTGCCCCAGGATGCCCCGGGGACCAATTTCTCCTTGAGGCCCTGGCTCTCCCTGGAGGGAAGAAACTGGGGGTAAGCCTGGTGGGACCCTCCCTTCCACACTGGCTCATACCTCCCACCCTTTTTTTTTTTTTAACACCTCCCACTCTTGGGTCTCAGCCCATTGGCCTCCTTTAAGGATACAGCCTTGAAAAGAGCCAGTGAGTGCTTGTTTCCTGGGTCAGTAGGTCCAGGCAGAGACAACCCAGAGGGCCCCTAGTTGGGACTCCACCGTGGTCTCTATGGTCAGAGCAAGTCCCTCAGAACTGGGAGGGCCAAAGCCACCTATGTCAGTGGAGGGGGCCACTTACCTCCTTCCCAGGGGGACCAGAGAATCCAGGGAGGCCCTGCTGGCCTGGTTCACCCTGCAGGAAAACAGCTCAGGTCATAAACCCTAAACAGTCTGCAGTGGAATGAGTGCCGAAGGGAAAGGGTGTTTTTGGTCAAGTCCTGTGGGCTCCACTGGTTGTCGTGTGTTTGTGTTGCCTTTGGATTCAAAGCCATGCATCCTGTCTCCAAAGACAGACTGAGGGCTGTGGGAAGGGGTGAGGGTGGCAGGGGGGAGGTGGCTTGTGTTCAGGTTGTCTCAAGTCTGGGGCTAGGCCTGGGCCATGCCTCCCGTGGCTCCCCTGCTCAGATGGAACCAATTTTACACTCAGCTTGGCATCATCTCACCTTGTCTCCTGGGCCTCCTTTTGTTCCAGGCTGGCCTGGTACACCCTGCAGAAAGAAGTTGACATCCGTTTCTGCCCTGAGATGGGGTAACCCCTATGCACCTGCTGCTTTGCCTCCCCCCACCCCAGCTTTCCTTAACCTTATAGGAGCCGAATGACCAGAGACCTAGGCATGGTTTCCTGAATCTGACTGATCCTCCACCCTGCCCAGAGCCGTGGTGGGAGAGGACTGGGGTACAGGGTACAGGGCAACACTGCCTGTTAGGACCCGCGTCTGTGGGCAGAAGGTGACTTCTTGGCACACCATGTGCCAGGAACTCAAGCCTGCACATTCACAGCCCAGAAGCCAGGCTCCTCCCAGGTCTGGGCTCCAGAAGGTAGGGGGTGGAGATGGGTCTGCGTGCTGAGAAGCCACAGAGAACAGGGAAGGGTTCTCCAAACAAGGGTCCAGCAAAAGCCTAAGGTATAGACAGAAAAGCCACACGTGTAGAGAAAAGGTGAAGACAGAGAGACAGTGGCCAATGACATAAGAAAAGTAGGCTGGGATCAGATTATGGTGGTTGATGAATGTCAGATGAGCTGTGAGGTAAGGGTTGTGTCTGTCCTATTTGTAACTGTTTGCCTTAAGTTCCCATAACTCTTCACCAGCTGACTAGAATGAATGACTTTCCTGGAAGCCATGGGAGCCATGGAAAGTGCTTAGCAGGAAAGTGATGAGAGTTGAGGTAGCTACTAAGATAGGCTGGAATGGCAAAGAGAAAGCTGGGCAGTTGTCCAAATAATGAAGGCTAAATGCGGACATGGGGCCCAGAAATGACAGAGCAAGAGCCCAGGTGTGGACTTTGGCCTCATGAGCCACTCACATCCTCGTGGGGAGGTGGATAACATGTCTGGCCTCTGAGCCCACAGGGCAGCAGTCTGACTGTGGGGGTCCCCCTGCTACTCACCGCTAGGCCCTGGTGGCCGGGGTTCCCCGGACGCCCTGCCTGTCCTGCGCTGCCCTGGAAACACAGAGAACCAGAAGCACACATTAGAACCCCAGCCTCCACTCCAGGGCAAGGAGACCCCTAGAGTCACGTGATGGAACCCAAACCCCTGAGCAGAGAAGGCCCTCACTCCCCAGTCCCACCAGTCTGGACTCTTACTTTCATGCCAGGAGTCCCTGGGGTCCCGTCCTTGCCATCGATGCCTGGGGAGCCCTGCACAGGAGGACAGTACAGAGAGCCTTACAATGGGGAGGTGGCTGGCGTCACGGTGTCCGCCCACAGCCCCTGTGACGGCTGCAGTGCAGATACAGATCTGGTCATCTCAGGAAACTCCAGGAGCCCACTGCAGGAGGGCAGCTGAATGGAAATGGCTGAGGAAGGCAAACTGAGGATGACAGTATCCCAGGTGGCTATACCTGAGTCGTGATCTTTTCTATAGCATCACTCCTGTTTACAGGTGGGGAAACTAAGGTCCAGAGAAGAAGGCATTGACGAGATTGCAGAGCCAGCCTCCCCACCTCCCGCTGCAGCAGAGGTCAGTCTAGAACCCAGGCTCCTCTCCCACTGGTGCTGAGAACTCTCAGACCCGACCCTGGCCTCCGTCCCTGGGCCTCTGGCACTTACAGCTGCTCCCTTCGGGCCTGTCATCCCCTGGTGTCCTCGCATGCCTTGGCTACCCTGCAAAGTAGACGGAAGTCAGGGCCTTGGCAGGATGCTGAGGCCCACTTGGCCATCAGAGAGGGGATATCTGAGCTGGTAGCCTCTGGGTCCCAGACTCCCTGTTGCACAGGCCACACAGTGCAGGGGCTGGAGGAAGGGGGAGGTGGGACAGGGTTGGGGCTCCCGGAGTTGGTGTCCACTGAGGCCTCAGCTCACTTGGACAAGGAATATGACCATTAGAGAATGTGCGGGCTTTTCTTTAGGGGGGAGGCAAGTTGTCTCAACTGTGAACAGTTTTAAGATAATTGCAAAGGAGTGAAGGCAGACTGGTTATTAGGTATTAGGTATTATTTTGTTACTTGTGGGAGTGACATGATTCTGGGAGGAAAAAGGGAAATATTTAGGGGTAAAATGTTAGAAAATATGTAGGGGTAAAATGACTTGATGCTGAGGATTTGCTTGAAAACATCAGAGGAAGGCAGTAATGGTGGAGGAGAGGAGAAAGGGAGACAAGAAAGGTAAGATGTCGGCAACTGTGGAATCGGAGACACAACCACAGGGGATCCATTACATCGGTCTCTCTACTTTTACAAATATTTTAAAACTGCCATTACAGAATAAAAACACAGTTAACTATACTTCCTGCTCAATTTTACTGTAACGCTAAAATTGCCCAGCATTGTCTGTTAACTAAAAATAAAGAATAAAGAGAACTGGGAGGCAGACCAAATCCCATTAGTCTCCCGGTTGATTGCTGGAATTTCATTATCACGCCCCAGTGACCACAGACCTGGATCTCAAAGTCTCAGTCTGGGCCCCCTGGGCTGGGGGCAGTCATCCACGGACACAGACGTGCACACATGTAGAACACACGTGAATGTGTACATGCACCACCCTTGGGTGGCACTGAGTCCCGCCTGGTGTTCCCCGCTCCACATCCCCCAGGCCCTGGGTAGATGGCAGGTGCCTGAACACTCACCACGTCGCCTTTCTCCCCAGGCCGGCCTGGTGGCCCCCTTGGACCTTCCTCACCCTGGCAAGGAGGACAGACAGGAATCCACATTACATGGGCTAAGAAGAACAGTACCTGCTTTGCAGCCAGAGGAGTTCCAGCCGGCAGCCGGGGACAGCAGCAAGCTTACCGGTGACCCAGCTGCACCAACGGGGCCCACCATTCCTTTATACCCACGGGGACCCTGGTAGAGGAAAGTGTTGTGGCTCAGTGTTGGCTGGGCCCCTGAGACCAGAGGCCCAGTCACTGTGGCTATTGCAGGCACCCTTGGATTCACTTACCATCTCTCCCTTGGGTCCTGCCATTCCTGGGTAGCCCCTGATGCCCTGGGGCCCCTGTCACGACAGGAAAATGACAGTAAGAGCAATTGCAAGGCCTACTTCCTCATACCTTTTCTGATGCCCTTTTCACGATGCCCCTTTGAAGTAGATAGCCCAGGCTGTAGCTCAAAATGGGATATTGAGGCTCAGAAATAGCAATACTCACAAGAGTCATTCAAAGTGGTACAACCTGGATGTCAGCCACCAGGCTTTGGCTGGCAGCTTTGGTTCCTGTCCCTTAATTCCTGACAGTGAACCTCCCCTCCTCTCCCACTCAGAGACATTCCGAGATGGACACAGGCCTTTTTAAAAAAATTTTTGTTTTGGTACCGGGAAACAGGCCTATCTTATAAGCTAGAGGCCCAGGCAAGTGAATGGACTCAGTAAGAATTTCCAGCATGAGACAGACTGGCCAGAGGGGAAGGTGTTCCTTACCGGTGGTCCAGGGAGGCCTTGCTCTCCAGAGGCACCCACATCTCCTTTGGGACCCTGAGGGCAGGGAAGAGGGATCACACAGGCAGGAGATAGGGAGATAACACATACACACAGGCAAAAAGATACCAGCCAGCTCCCCCAGCAAGATCAGCCAGGAAAGATCCTTGCGACCATACAGTCCCATGCTACAGATGGGGATATTGAAGTCGAGTAAGGAGAAGGGACTTGCCCATAGACATATTAAAGCATAGGTCTCCTGCCTCCCAGCTCAAAACTCTGTCGCATGAGGAGGAGGGGACTGGAGAAGGGATGAAGCAGGAGATAGGCCCCTCCCACACAGTCCATCCCACGGCCCTTGGCCTTCAAAGGGCCTTCACACTCACCGGCTTCCCCTGGCGGCCAGGGTCACCCAGAACCCCGCGTTTGCCCGGATGCCCCTGCAGGGAAGGGGAGAGCTCGCTCTGAGGGCCCCTCCTAATCGTCTGCCCACCTTCCCAGGACTCCGAACAGGAGCTCTCACCTTCACACCCTGCAGCCCGGGAGGGCCTTTGGCACCCGCTGGACAGTTGGTTGGACACTGGAAAGACAATCTCATGGCCCTAGGGTCACCTGCCTGCCAGGCCAGCCAGGCAGCGCATCCCTATCTTGTCACCCCTGGAACACTCACCCCAGCTCTCCTGGCTGAGCGGCTCCATCACTGCCCCCTCCCACCCGCTGACCCTATCTCCATGCTGCCTCCACTGCCCCTACCCCAGAAACCCCTTCTCACCAGGAAGTCAGCACTCCCTTCCAGGCCTTGGATGGTTCCCGGGCGCCCCTGGAAGAGACAAACAAAGGTGGAGTCCGACCTGACCCTTCCCTACCCTAAGCCCTTCCCCAGGATCACATGGCCATGTGGGACGCCTGAGGACACTTACCGGTTTCCCAGGGGGCCCTGGAGGTCCTGATGGTCCCTCTGGTCCTGGATCTCCCTGGAAGCAAAAAAGTTCCCTTGGTACCACCATCCAGCCCTGCCTTGGTTATCTCTGCCCCCTCCTCCAGTTCCCACCATGGCCCTATTCACCCTGCCCCTAGGGCACTTCCTGGAGGCTGGCAGGAGATGAAAGGCCTACTTTGGGGCGGGCTCAAGCAGAAGAGATTCCTGTACCCCAGCCAGGGAGCTGCCCTCTGGCCACAAGCAGGCCTGGAAGCTCCTGGAGAGCCCAATCCAGATTGGAGGTAGAGGGCAGGAGCAGCGTGAGAGGAGCAGTCTGGGACTCACCTTGGGGCCTGGAGTTCCGATTTCACCAGGGAGGCCAACAGGTCCAGGTGGCCCCTGAGGAGCAGAGACGTGGATGTCCAGGATGCTTCAGGGGTCAGCCCACCCAGGACAGGAAGGTAGGCACAGGTACCCAAAGGTTTTTCACTCTTTTTGGCTAAGTTCAGAGAGACTGACAGATTGGGGCTTGGGGGGAGGGGACAGCAAGTTCCAGCGTCAGCGCATAGGGCCCAAGAAGCCTGGACAAGGTCTCAGAAAGCCTGCCCATTCCTGGCACTGTCACAGGATGCTGGCACCTCCCTGCAATGGCTGTGCCTCCTCCCAAGTCCTTCCGTTGTTCCCTCCTTTCCTTAGAGTGCCGAGATCCTACCCTGCCCTG
>PVJX010041050.1:0-14877 GCA_004027295.1 Dolichotis patagonum | reverse complement strand
TATAGCGGTGGGGGGAGGTATTGGAGATTGAACCCAGGGCCTCTGCACTGAGCTACACACCCAACCCTTTTTATTTTTACTTTGTGATTCAATCTCAATAAATTTGCCAGATGGAGCTTGAATTTGTGATCCTTTTGCCTCAAACTCATAGTGTGCTGGGATTATCGGCAAACAGCTTTTAAACAACTTATTTTAAATCTAGTAATGAGGAAATAATAAATTATAATAAATTATTATTCTACTTATGTCAACTTACCAACAAATCAAAAACCTCATTGACGTCTTTCCCTCGAATTTCAATGCCATTAATCTCCAGAACTTCATCTCCTTCATGTAAGAGACCACTTTTCTCTGCAGCTCCTCCTTTTACTATTCGGCTAATAATGACAGAATCCATTTCATTACGGACAGTGGCACCCTAAAAAGATCAATGTCCAGTTTAAGTATAAAAATAGGTTTTTGGGGGCTGGGGATTTAGCTCAGCGGCATAAGCGCCTGCCTTGCAAATGCACAGTCATGAGTTCAAACCCCAGTACCGATAAAAAAAAATTTTTTTTTAATTTTTTTTTTTAAAAAATAGGTTTTTGGTTAAATACTTTTTTTTGGTACTGGAGAGCAAACTCATGACCTCGTGCTTACCAGGCAAGCACCTGGGCCACTGAGCTAAATCCCCAGCCCAAAGTACTTATTTTTAAATTATAATTTTTCTCTAACATTTTTTCTGTGTCATGTATGTGCCAGATCAGATTAGTAACTGATCTCTTTTGTTATATTTACTTTGTAAATAAACAACTTGAAACCCAAGTGAAAAAATTTTTTTCTGTCTAACAATACTAGTCTTCAACTATCTTGGAAAAAAAGTTTACTGACACAACTGGAGTAACAGCTGTCATTAGATCTGAAAGCTGATCATTTCCCCATATTTTCTGCTTTAGAAACATCCCATCAGAACTCTGACATCAACTGGATTTTTGAAGCATACCACAATGGAAAAATACACTTGTTTACAATGTGCGAAGACCTATAATCATATTTATTCTGCATATATGCTGAATGCTGTACAAATTATAATACATTTAGGCATAAGTAACAAGCGTAATTCTAACTAAAAAGAATCTTTTTAAATTCAAAATATGATGAAGGGATGAACACTATCTGGCTCACTATTCAAATGTTAAGTATTTTAGCTACATTCAATTCACATTAAAATGTATTAAACATTAATATTTATTATACAAACTAGACACATAAGTGAAAAATATGTTAAAAAATTGGGAATATAACATATAGATTAAACTTGTTTCCCTAAACTTTTATTTTAACATTTTATTTTGACTTTTCAATTTCTATTCTGTTGGTGGGGAGGACTTTTCAAACTATAATCCGAGACACTATGATTCAAAAATATTTCTTTGACAATAAAAGAAAGAAACTTAAGGCAATGATAGTAGACAAAAGATAAGTTTTATATATAAAAACTATAAAGCAAATATTAAGGTATATTCTTAAGAGTACTTGAAATACGTAAGTAATTGTGTCTCAGTAGACTTAACAGTATTAAAAGACCAGAATTTTTGCCTTTCTTTTTTGGGGGGGATTTTTCGAGACAGGGTCTTGCTACGTAGTTCTGGCTGGTCTTGAAGTGACTATGCAGCCCAAACTGGCCTTGAACTCCTAGCAATCCTCCTGCCTCAGTCTCTGGAGTGCTGGGATTACAGTCATGAGTGACCACATCCAGTTAAAAAAAAAAATCAGAATTTCTAATTATTGTTTCTAAAAGTTGGGAGAATGAAATTACTTATCTCTTCTTTGTTCCTCAACAAACATTTCACAAGCTATTATTTTCATCTAGTTATAGGTGAGAAAAGATGATGAACAAATTTCGTTAACTGAGTAAGGGGTATGAGCAAGAACACAGAAAAATTCTGACTAATTAACCTTAAAAGAAAAAAAGCACCGAGAATGTAAGAGTTGTCAGCTATCTGAGAGGCCTCTGTGTGGAAAGATCAGAGACGCGAACACTTACCAATGGAATATCACGAGCCTTTTCTATACGAACTATTTTTACAGTTTCTCCTCCATACTGGCCAATGCTTTCATACACTCTGTCATCTGCACTGGGCTCTAGCTGCATCTCCTGCTCAGCAACCTTATCGTGGGCCAGCAGGAGTGCCTGTTTCAAAGAAATTGACAACATTTTACAGCAGGACTTATTTTTGGAGACTTTTAAAGTCATCATGTACATGATTCCAGTCATTAAATCATTATATCTTTAAAACTACCATAATTAGTTGTAAATCCATATCTGTTTCCAAATTCTGCAACTCAAGCACAGATGCAACCCAGTATATTTGCTATTGATAACTAAAGATGTATTTTAAAAAAAGAGGATATAATGAGTGTATCAAGGCATACACTGAAATGGATTATGAAAAGCCCAAAATGCTTCCTAAACTTCATAAAAACAAAATGAAATTAAACGCTTCAACATACTAGATAACTAAAATATATGGAAAATACAGACCCCCCCCCCAAAGCAAATAACTTTTGTTCAATTTTAAAAGAAAACAATGTGTTTCAACAATCATTTGGTGGGCCGGGGATATGATTCAGCAGCATAGCATCTGCCCAGCAAGCATGAGGTCCTGAGCTCGATTCTTGGTAACCGCCCCCAGAAAAAAAAACCCAAAAAACAAATAAAACAAAAGAAAAACTTCACATCATCATCATCATCATCATCATCATCATCATCATGACTTGGTTAATTTTAAATGATAATAATTACTTTGCAGAGTAGGTTGTAAATATCAAGCCTGGCTAGGTAATGTTTGAGGTCTCTTCCAACCTCAAGAGACTCTGATTATAGAAAAAAAAAGGATAAATCCTGTGGGAAATGCCATATATAATGCTCTGCCCATTTTCTACCTGAATATGTGGTGCATTCAGCAAAGCAGTTAATTCCTGTCCTTCTTTCTGATGGGTTGGTTTCAAAACAGTTTGTACCTAAGAAACAGAAAACAAAGATTATTCTCCTACCTTATAGGAAATAGCAGTAGCACCTATGCAGGGTGATTTTTTTTTTAATTTTTTTTTTTTGTACCAGGAGTCAAAGTCAGGACCTTGCCCTTGCCAGGCAGGTGCTGTGCCACTGAGCTATATCCTTGGCCTGCCCCTCCTTTTTTTTGGGACAGGGTACCCAGAGTGGCCTTGAACTCAGTATGTAGCCAGGCATCCCTCAAACATACACTGACCCTCTTGCTTCAGCCTCCCAACTGCTGGGTTACAGGCGTAGGCTACCAGTTTAGCATTTTTTAAAAAAGTACAAATCAAAAATGATAAAACATACTTGTAAGAAACTGATGAGATAACCTCAATCTGGATCTACATTCACATTCCTGTCTTAATTTTTTTTTAATATACTGTCTTAACATTTTATTTACTTATTTGGTATATGGAATTGAACTTAAGATCTTGTGCTTGCCAGGTAGGTGCTTATGCCACTGAGCTATACCCTCGACCTTAATGCTTTTTTAAAGCTTGTCTAAATTATCAAAGGTTTGTCAATCTCTTTTCAAAGAATCAGCTTCTTTTGCTACAGAATCTATTTTTCCTTCCATTTAAACAATTTAATTCTTCCAACTATGTTTTCCTTTACAGTTTTTAGTCACTTGATTTTCAAATTCAGTTCATTTACATTCAATCTTTTTTTTTTTTTCCTTGAGATAAGGTCTTGTTATGAAGTTCAGGCTGGCCTGCCTGGCAAGCTCACTTTGTAACCCAGGCTGGTCTCAAACTTGTAACAACCCTCCTGCCTCAGCCTCCCAAGAGCTGGGTCAATCTTTTCTATTCTACCATATTTAAAAGTACTGTACAAATTTTCCTCTGCTCCCTGCTCC
Organism: Dolichotis patagonum; assembly: GCA_004027295.1. Taxonomy (NCBI): domain Eukaryota; kingdom Metazoa; phylum Chordata; class Mammalia; order Rodentia; family Caviidae; genus Dolichotis; species Dolichotis patagonum. The sequence continues at coordinate 10,981 of PVJX010041050.1, read as the reverse complement.
AGATTACACTAAAGGTTATTATCCATGATTCTCTTTTTTTTATTCATTTACCATCCTCAAGTTCAACTGCCCACCAAAAATAATGTGGGTAACAAAACCAAAATCATCACTATTGATAAAATCATGCAGACAAATCTATGCCAGGCATAGTGACATACACCTATAATCCCAGCATTCTGGGAGGTGAAGACATTAAAAACCAAAATTGAAGCCCAGCCTGGGCAATTTAGTAAGACCCTATCTCAAAATGAAAGATAAAAAAGGGCGGCGGTGAGTAGGAGCTATGTGGTGGGGCATACCTGTAATTGCAGCATCTAGGAGACTGTGTAACAAGGATCACTGTGAGTTTGTGGCCAGCCTGGGCTACACAGTGAGTTCACAGCCAGTCTGAACTATATAACAAGACCCTGACTCCAAAAAAAAAGAAAAGAAAAGAAAAAAAAGGGGGGATGTGACTGAGAATGTGGCCCAGTACACAGGCCCTAGTTCAAGTCTCAATACTGCAAAACTAAACAAAGAACACGGGCATGGTGGTGCATGCTTACAATCCCAGCACTGAGGCAGGAGGATCACCACAAGTTCTAGGCCAGTCTGGGCTACACAGTGAGTTCAGAAGCAGCTTGAACTACACAGCAAGACCTGTCTCAAACCAAAAAAAAAAAAAAAAAAAAAAACCTAAATGAAGAAAAACTCAATCCATATATAGAAATTTTTTGAGGAGGACATACTAGGATTGAGCCCAGGGCCTCCACACTGAGCTACGTCCTTTTTGAAATTTCTAATTCTGTGACAGGGTTTTCATTAAGTCACTAAATCGCTAAACCTGGGCTGAAATTATCAATTCTCCCACCTCAAACTCCCAGACCACTGGAATTATAAGGATAGACTACCACATCTACTTACATATAGTATTTTTTAATGAGAATAACTCATGATTAAAACAGAAACTTATCAATTCCATACTATTTTATCAGAAATTTCCCAATTAAAACTAAGATAATAAGGATCAATTTTATAAGTATGTCCAACTGATACTATCAAAACCAATCTGTGCTACAGTTTTGCCACCTAGAAAAATGTTTCTAATAGTGGAGCTCTGTGTGTATAGAAAATTATCTGCATTGCAAATTATTCTTTTCTTAGTTTCATTAAAACCTAATGGACATGGGGCTGGGGATTTAGCTCAGTGGCATAAGCACCTGCCTGGCAAGTGTGAGGTCAAGGGTTATGGTCTGAAAATATGGGTAATTAAAAGCTGATTTTTAAAACAGAGTGTTTTCCTTTTCAAAATTTATTAAATCTGTGTTGTTTTCCCTGGTACCAGGGATTGAACTCATGCTCTTGCGCTTGCCAGGCAGGTGCTTATGCCACTGAGCTAAATTCCCGGTCCTAAATCTGTATTAATCTAAAATGAAATCTTGCTGGGCATGGTGGTGTACACCTATAATCCCAGTACTTAGGAGGCTGAGGCAGGAGAACTGCTGCAAGTTTGAGGCCAGCCTCAGCTACACAGTTCAAGGCTGGCTTGAACTATATACAAGACCCTGTCTCAAAAAAACAAAAACAAAACAAAACAAAACAAAACAAAAAATCTATAGTCCCTGATCATATATCATCTGATTGCTAGAGAAAGTAAATCTGAAGGAGAAACAATTTTGGGTTAAAAACGTAACAAAGGGATACAAAATATACGAGTAAACTTAAAAGGAATTTTCTGTACTAAATATTTATTGTCATTTCTACTTTGTCTCTTTCTGAACATCACTGAGCACTTCCTTCCTAATGAAGCTTAAAATGACTTTAAGTACTTATTTCTGTTCTCTTATTAACCCTGATGTTACTCGTTCTACTGTTAACATACAGCACAGGTAGCTCTACAAAGATGAATATTCACTTTTAATCTTGTATTCTTCTCTAGCTATACTGTACTACTTTTTCTTATCTTCCTTCAGAGGCAATTAGAGAAATAGTATGTTAAGTGTGAAAGATTAGAAAACAGACAACCAAAGGGAAAGAAATAAAAGGAATAACTTTTATTATACTTAGGGATGATCAACTTGGTATATATTCTTCCTTTATTTTTATACTTCCTTCTACCAAAGTATTTGTTTAATTTAGAACAAATTCATATGCTCCCTGTTCCCTACGGCTTATATTTTATTACTTCTTCCTATTTATTTCAGTGGTTACAACCTTCAAAAAAATGCTGAATAGCAGTAATGACAGTGTGGAGATTACACCATTTTACTATAGGATTAAGTGGCAATGTGGTAAGATGTCATTGGTTCTGGCATTATTTTTTTGTCAAGTTAACAAAATGTGCTAAAACTGATTTCTCCTCCCATATATTCAAGTGAGTTATGTTAAAATATTTACTGGGGGGGTGGGACACGGTGGCATATGCCTATAATTCCAGCACTTGGGAGGCTGAGGCAAAAGGATCACCCCAAGTTTGAGACCAGCCTGCACTACACAGTAAGACCCTGACTCATAAAATAAAATGTTTACCAAAGAGTATCCACTGAAAGGTAATTTAAAACTTATTGCTGTAATTTACTTGACCTTCAGGATCTGAGCTCCATCTTTTAAGATCGTATCCTATCCTTACCTCACTGTTCAAGACACATGCCAGGCTTTCTCAGTCACTGTCACCTTTGTGCCCTTGGATAATAGAATGCATTCTCTTTTCTAGGTTCCTGGTAAATTCTTACTAATCCCTGAAGACTCAGCAAATTTCCTTCTGTATTTCTTCCTTTTTTCTATCACTCTCCACTTTCTGACCCTCACCCTCCACCGAGAATTTGGCACAACTCATTGTGCTGCTGGCATTTCCTCATCCTGCCATCAGAAAGTTGCTCACTGCACTGTAATTATTTACTTGATCATGTTCCTTTGCACTGATAACCTAACTAAACTTTCCCAGGTTCAGAGGATTCTGGATTGTTTATAGTTTCTATTATGTGACCATTACAAACATTTGTTGGTAAGTCTTTGTGTCACCATGTTTTCTCTTCTCTTGGGTATAGGCCTAGGAGTGAAACTGTTAGGTCACAGTACACGAGTACATCAGCTTTAATACATATTGTCAAATATTTTTTTCAAAGTGGCAATACCAATTTATACACCACCAGGTTTTTTCCTGCTGCCCCATACATTCACTAACGTTTGCTATTGCCAGTCTTTTTAATTTTAATTATAGTAATTCTAGTGCCTGTGCAGTGATAGCTCATTTGGTTTTAATTTGTATTTCTGCTGGTTAATAATGCTAAATATCCTGGTTATGTTCTGGGGTCATTTGGATTTTGTTTTCTTTTTTTTGAGACAGGGTCTTGCTATGCAGTCTAGACTGGCCTCAAATTTGTGGCAATCCTCCTGCCTCGGCCTCCCATGTGTCCAATTACTGAGATTACAGGTGTGCGCCACCATGCTCAGTTCTAGATATCCTTCTTTTAAATAGTGTCTGTACTTTGACATTTTAAAAAACTGAGTAGTCACATTAATTTGCAAGAGTTTTAAAAATACATACTCTAAATATGAATTTTTAACATACATATTTAAACACGCATATATAGTATTTTTTATATCAGATTTAATCCTCCTCTTTGATGATGTAGGTAGGTGCTTGTCTCTGTAGTGTACTGAAAGGCAGAGCTACCTCACGGTCCGACTGACACTAGGCCAGGGAAACAGTACTGCAGGACCATCCTGCGCTACACCACACCCACAGGCTGTGGCCCTGAGGCAGTACTCTAGATTTTAAGACGAGTCTCAGCCTGAGGTCACTCTCATTTCCCACACACCACCAGCAATGCCAAAGCAAGCTTTTCTCAGTTGGAGCAATCATGAACTCTTCCTTTTCTCATTCTCTCCTCTATCCATTGTTCTAGTCAGCAAAACAAAGGCCTAGCAGCTAGAGAGATACCTTCCCCCATTCAGGCAGAGGAAAGAATGATCACAATGATTTATTTGGTATTCTTTTGAATTCTTCACAATAAAAATTACACAATATTTATAAGTAGTATACAAGCAAAGTAATGCTGTTCTGTTAAAAAAGTAACTTTCAGGAAAATATTTAAAACTATGAATTAGTGTTTTATTTGTTTGTTTGTTTGTTTTGGTACTGGGGATCAAACTCAGGCAAGCCCTTGAGCCTCTGAGTGAAATCCCCGGCCCCTGAATTAATATTTTTAAATAAAAAGTACTGCATGTAAGTGATAATTTTTAAATTAAATGACTACAGTGATAGTTGTTTTGTTTAGTTTTGTTTGCAGCGCTACAGACGGAACCCAGGCAAGCACTTTACCACTGAGCTACACCCTCAGTTTGATAATTCTTTTAATAAAAAATACTGTATAGTTCATGTCAATAATAAAAGATGACCTCAAGAATAGGTTTCTTTTTTTTTTTTTTTTTTTGGTACCGGGGATCGAACTCACAACCTCGTGCTTGCAAAGCAGGCACTTAAGCCACTGAGCTAAATCCCTGGCCCTCAAGAATAGGTTTCAATCAGCTCTTTTTAATGTCTGGTAGGTGGAAAATTCCCAAATTCCCTCTCCATGAATAGGTCCTTAGGTTCTCTCTCCTGGGACCCAGGCGACATTAGGTTTCTCTCTTATTACTTTTGTAGGGTATTTGCCATGTTAATCACCTTAATAAGGAAAATCTCTCCCTTTGGGACCACTGCACTAATCTGAAAAGTATATCTTAACCTAATTTATAGATCTATAGCTTTGGAAGTCATACCCTCCCCCTGTCCCATTTTCCTCTCATGTTGGGATTCAATGAAATACAAGATGGGATTTTTAAAAATGAGTGTATAAATTTTAAAAATTTATTACAGGAAAAGCTATATTGCCATTAATTTCCTTCAAAATACTCCCTCTATCAGCCAGCTGTGGTGCTGCAGGCCTGTAACTGCAGGATGCTGAGGCAGGAGGAAGACTGCTGCATATGGGAGGCCAGCCTGAACTGCAGTGAGACCCTGTCTCAAAAAACAAATAATAGAAACACAAACAAACAAAAATACTCCCTTCTCCCTTCAAACACATTTATCCCATCATTCTTGCCACTTTCTGAAGCAGTTCTGAAAGTCCTCTTTTGTGTCTTCAGTTGTACTGTTGCAACTACCTCAGTATCTTCAAGTAATTCAAAATGTTTACTTTTTATAGTCATTTTGATTTAGAGGAAGAGCCAGAAGTTGCACAGTGCCACATCTGGTGAATAAGGTGGGTGAGGACATACTTTTATGAGCCTGCCTTTCCATTTGATAGCACTTGGAGGGCAGTATCCACCGTATTTTTAATCATGCCTTGTAAAGACACTAATGAATGAGAACCTCCGGAATGGCTTTAGACAGTAGCAAGAAAAATGGGATGAGTGAGGAGAGGAAAGACCAAAAAAAAAAAGAGAAGAGAGGAGGAATATTTTAATGAGATTAATGGCAATTTGTCTTTTACTATAATACAATTTTAAACATTTACTATGTATTTTGATTACATCTCACACATTTACATGGTAGGCTTCTCAAATTACTACTTTTTTTATAATATCAAAGTAACTTTAAATTTTATCATAGTGACAGAATGACCATACCCCACAAAAGATGGTTTACACACTTTTGAAATCTTCAATTTAAAAGATGTTTGCTGATTAAAGTCTCAATGTATATTAAAATAATTTGGAAATTCAGTTTTTAATAGGAGAAATACTTTAAAATACGTGGGCCAGGGATACAGCTTAGCATCACAGCACCTACCTGGCAAGCACAAGGTTATGAGTTCAATTTCCAGTAAAAAAAAAAAAAAAAAAAACCCCACCCAAAAACAAAGACATAGAAAAATACCTACAAATAATAAATTTTAGGAGTTATAGTTTATAATCCCCAACTATCAGCTGTAATTTTATCCAACCAGTATTCATTTCTTAGTAAAAGCATTTAACAACTTTGCCCTCTAGTTATTGAAATCTGCTTGCTACTATCCAAACTTATAATCCTATATACAAAGGTAACTCTCTTCATGAAACAGAACTCAAAGTCTAAGCACAACATTTTTCAGGATATAATGCATGAATCAAAATTTTCCTATCATAATAAATTATTAACATGTGATCAGTAGTTATTACTTTATTATTTTCCAATCATACTGCCTTACTATTACTAATAATTATTGTAGATGGCAAGATGTTCACATACGTACCTCTTGTGCAAGATCTTGGGCATTGGAGATAAGAGGAAAAGGAGGACTGGCCTTGTTCATGTGTACTGTGACAGCATTGTGTATTTTAAATGCATTCTGGAAATCTTTATTTTGTACAAGTTGTAAAAGCAATGAAATATCTTCCTGGCTCTGAGAATCTACCAAAGTATGTTGAATATGTTTAAGTGAAGAAAATAAGTCTTCCACTTCTGGTAGGAGAAAGAAAAGGTATCCGAAAATCAATTGTTTTGCTCTTAATTCAACATGTGTTTTAAGATAAAATTTCCTGAACCTGAACAATGTACTATGTTTTTTGGGGAAAAAGCACATGTATTTTTGAAATACAATCAGTCAATGTCATTTTGTTGAATTTTAAGTAAAACTCTGAAAAATATACAACAGAATAACTTACATTTTTTTTAAAAATAGTGTTAATTATAAACATACTTACTATAAAAATAAGAAGAACACAAGCTAATACGTAAAACCACCAACAATCTCATTACCCAGAAACAGTTTTTGTCCGAACATCTTAGTATATTCTCTTTTTTTCACTTAACAGTACATTGTAATTGTTTTCTCATATCAATAGTCTTTCAAAATGTTGTATATATTATGTCTCTACAGCACTTTACATGGCTAAACCATAAATTACAATAACTATTACGCAAAGTTCAATATTTAAATTGCTAACATTTTTGGTACTGTAAGTTAATAATAAATATTTCAGCACATAGTAATCATCGGTGCATATAAATCTGTTTAAGAGTCTGATGTTTTCTTAATTCCTAGAAATAGAACTTTTACATAAGATTCTGACATTTTAAAAAGCCAAATAGATTTCTAGGAAGTTTACACTAATTCATATCCTATTAGTAATATTTTCCCCAATATTCATCATTTTCAAAAACTTTAATTTCTTTAATAGGGAGGTTGAAGTTTGTATTTGCCAGCCACTTTTTTTGTTGTCCATAAAACTAATGAATATCTATCTCCTAAAACTGCAATGGAAGCACCGCCGATGTGTATGCATATTGTGCTTATTAGTATGCACACACAGTATTGGCTTTTTTTTTGTCGTTTTGTTTTGTTTCATTTTATTTTGTTTTGTTTTGTTTTGTTTTGTTTTGTTGGTACCAGGGATCGAACTCACGACCTCACGCTTGCCAGGTAGGCACTTAAGCCACTGAGCTAAATCCCCAGCCCTTTTTTTTTTTTGTCTTTTTGAGATAGGGTTTTGCAATGCAGTCCAGGCTGTCCTTGAATACCATAAATCCTCCTGCCTCAGCCTCCCAAGTCCTGGAATTACAGACATGCATTACCACACCCAATCTGCTTACTACATGCATTTTTTGAGGGGAAAATAATTATTCAAAAATAGTTCAGAACCACTAGTAGTCTCTTTCCTACTCTCCAACAGAAGCTGTGTGTGCAGGAGCATTACAATTAAAAGTCAACACTTTAAAAAACATTTATTGACTTTTAAAATTAACTATGAGTCACATGGTTATCAACAGTATGAAGATCAATAAAATTGGAAAGGAAATTAGAAAGTCAGAACTGCCATCAGGATGACCTAAAAAGCAGTTACCAAGAAGTGGGTGACACCTGAAGGACAGCTGTAACTACCCATAAGCTAATATGGTAGCTGTAAGAGTAGACAGAAAAAACAAGGAATGCCAGATTCTATCAAATTGGAAGAAGTTATCAGACAATCTCATAAAAGTATACAGAATTCAACAGCTTTAAAGTTTCATTAGAAAACCAGGCTTGGTGGTGAATGCCTCTTATCCCAACAGTCTACAAGAGCCTGAAGCAGGAGGATTGCTGCAGTTCAAGGCCAGCCTGAACCACATGGTAAGACACACCTCAAAAAGTTTCAGGTTTTGTACCCTAAGTAACTGATTTGAAGATAATAATATGCAAAGCATATACTATTGTTACCCCCTAATTGTCATGTTTTGAAAATTTTTCTCTTTAAAAAAAGTTTCATTACAGCAAAACAGGCTATAACCTTATCTGAGCAGAGAAATTCCTATTAAAATTTTTAGTAATTGTCAAAAAGTGGTTCAATCTAGATTGAGAGAAATGAAAAACATCAGGAGCTTCAGATCTCATCACTGACGAAAATTAACAAGCAACCTTAATCCCGAAAGTAACTGCCTCCCTAGACAGGCTAGAATTTTTTTAATGCAAAGAGTTTCTTTTAGCGGTAATCACTAGTATTGTTTAAGCTAACATAGAGGCTTTAGAGTTTTAAAAATTTTATTATATTTTTATTAGTACGTGTTTGCAGCAGATAAAGATTATATTCCTCATGGGGAGTCAGTACACATACATAACACATCTTAATTTTTTTCATCCCCTTTTAAGGGTTTTTAAAATGCGATCTGAGCACAGACAACACTGTAAGCATGATTTTATAATCTAATGCTTTCCAATAAATCCTTAAATCCCCAGAATAAGACTGACCAAATAAAAATATTAAAGACTGTGATACATGTTGACAAACTGTCTTCCAGAATTATATCAACTCATACACCCACTAACAAGGACTGTGGGTGCCTATTTTCACAAACAGATCAAAGCATTCTCGATTTTTAAATTTTTTTGTGACCTAGTTAAATATATTTTTACATGATATAGCCACCTGTATTTCTTCTTTCAACTATTTTTTTCCTATAAGATTAGTAAGTACTTAATAACTCAATTACACTGATTACAGGGATAGTTCCCACAGTCTTAAGGAGAATATACCAAATTTCATTTTTGCTTATTGTATCAAAACAATGGCTTTTAATCATTGTCATTTAGGAAAATTCCCTAAGGAAATTTAAGACATGTATGGCCAAGAGTTCAACCTCAAACAACCAGTCTCCAGTATCTTCCTTAATGATAATATTTTAAATTGATTAAAATACACCCTTCTCTTCAAGAATCACTTACAATACATTAACATAAGATTATTACACCATTTGATACTATTTTAAGATATATTTTAAACTGCATTAAAGTATTCATGTCTACTTCCTTCAATAAACGTACTTATTGAGTTCTTGAGTCTTTTTAAAAAAATTTGTTACGTGTGCAAGCATGCATGTATGTATGTACTGTCTTTTTGAGACAGGGTTTCACTATGCAGTGCAGGCTGGCTTTCAGCTTCAATCCTTTTGCTTCAGCCTCCTGAGTGCTGAGATTATAGGGTGCACTACTTTTTTGGTTTTAATGCCTGGGTGTCTCAAATTTGGTTTTAAAGACTGGGTCTCAGGATAGTCTCATTCTCTTTAGCCCAGGATGGCCTCGAATTTGTGGTGATTCTCCTGCGTGAGCCTTCTGTGTGGTAGGATTATAAGCTTGTGCAACCACGCCAGGCTTGGGTCTACTTTTTACACTTAACTCTATTTCATTCTTCTTTGGAGGGGGTACAGGGATCAAACTCATGACTTCGTGCTTGCCCAACAGGTGCTGTGCCACTGAGCCGCTGAACTATATCCCTGGCCCCTCTATTTCATTCTTAATAATTGTCTATTCTGTTCTTGCTTTACATATTTAAAATACTATAATATTTCATTTAAATATAAGTCAAATGCTATAGTCATAAGCCAGAAAGAAGTAGGGTAAGTGAAGTAGGCTAATCTAAACTAGGAATGTTCACTGAGATAAAGCCTAAGATCAATGAATTTATTTCAGACTTTTGGAGAGTTGAGATATTGTTCAGACAAGAAATAAGAAATCTTGTGTTCAGTTTAAAATGGACAACTTGGATATCCACACCCCTAAGACAAAGAATTGTGCCCCGGGGGCTCTGCCAGCCCCAGTTCTCCACACCCAGCTTCTGCATCTCAATTAAGAAAGCCAAGAATCTCCAGAGAGGGGGAGATTGCCTGAGATGAGTTCCGGTGACCTGGGGAAAGTCGGAGACCTACATTCCAGCTTATGAGTTCCTGGGGAGCTACTGGGACGCTGGACTGGGTCCAGCAGATTGCAGGGCCTCAGTCAACTACGCTCAGTGGCCTTGTTTCAGTCCAGGAGGCAGGAACCTTGCTCGAGGACTCTGGGCTCAATTGGGCTGGCCTGGAGACAGCTTACGACCAGCACTGCAAGCTGCTGAGTTCATATCCACACCCCTGGGACAGGGGATTGTGCCCCGGGGGTTTCTCTGGCCCCAGTTCTCCACATCCTGCTTCGACCTCTAAATTTAGGGGGCCAACTACCTGCAGAGGAGCTGAGACTGCTCCAGTAGCTGAGGGTGCAGGAGGAGATTTGCAACATACCCAGAGGAAGCTTTGGAACACCACTCAAACCAAGGAAATAAAGAAAAATGACAAAAGGAAAGACCAAAAGGCAGGCTCAAATCACCAGCCCATCCCAAGAAAGCCTGGGAGCCATGAACATAGAAGAAAATAGAAGACATACACCTGAAATGATGGAAATGATATCAACTGAAATAAAGAAGCAACTAAGGGAAACTACAGAGAAATTCAAATTAGAAATAATTGCCCAGGTAAAAGAAGAAATGATAAAAGTAGTGAAAGAAATAGTGAACACATCCAGTGAAGACACAGCTAAAACATTAGAGGAACAAAGCAAACAGACAGAATCCCTGAATGAACACTACAAGAAACAAACAGAATGCATAAAGCAGATTCAAAGAGATATACAGGAAATCAAAAATTCTATTGAAAGCTGTAAAAACTGCCTCAATGAAACTGAAGACAGAATTTCAGACCTCAAACATAAGATCGCAGCTAGTGAACAGAAAGGAAAGACCTTTTAAAAATAAC
>PVJX010041049.1:0-14865 GCA_004027295.1 Dolichotis patagonum | reverse complement strand
ACTAAGACGACAAGAGATTGCATGATCACTTGCCTTGTAGAGGAACTTAGAAAAGCAGCCCACAAGTCAGTCAATTATGACACACTTAAGGGGATTACTCAAAAAAAGAATGAAAATCTAACTCAGTTTGTGTACTGACTGGCAACTATCCTAAGAAAAATATATTACCCTCAGTCTGGTAAGCCCAGAGAGACAATTGATTCTCAAAATGGATTTTATTACTCAAGTAAGGTCGACAACAACCAAAATGAGGCTGCCCCCCAGCAATATATGTCTGACTTACAGTCACTTGCCTCCATCATAAGAAACCCAAAACCCAAACAAGATGCCAGCAAAACATCAGGGACACAAAGGAGGAGCCCACCATTGTGGGGATGGCTGACATGCTTCAAATGCCTCAGTCACCCGCCCCACCCGCCCCGGGCCATCATAACTGCTAAAATTCAGGTAAATCTTAGGGTGGAAGGTAGGACTGTTTCATTCTTAATTGACACAGGGTGACCCAGTCCACCCTCCCTTCTATTCCAGGACAGTTCCTTTTGGCTAACATTTCTGTTGTGGGCATTGATGGCATCATATCCTCTATTTCTCTGTCAGTTGCAAAACTACACTTTGTCCCATATCTTCCTCGTCATCACAACCGGCCCCATCTTGCTCCTTGGGAGAGACATCTTAACAAAACTGTCTGCTACTCTAACTGCGCCAGCACCACCCCGTGCCTAGCTTCAGTGGCCCAAACTGACCGAACATCACCAAAAGGTGCCTCCTATCAGTTATCCTCCTTTTCTTCATGGGACTGATACTCGTTCCCCTGTGTGCTCTCAGGCACTATAATGGCTCCACCTGAATGATGCCTCACCTGAGGGAGTCTTGTCACTAACATTTTCCTCTGATGATCAGGCTCCTAATCACCCTGTATGTCTTCTATCCCCAGCCCCAGAATGACACACCGATCCTTGCTCCAATTGCTCAGAGTCTAAATGCAGCCCTAGGCCCAGACAATCCTCTGGAGCTATCATCCTACTTTGATAAGACTATAAATCTAGCCTGTTCCCTACTAAGCCACTCCCCACCATAACTCCATAGATTGCTGGATTTGCCTCTGCTTCTACCTTCTCCACCACGTGTGTACCCATTCCCCTCTTAACGTGGGTTATGGTTGAGTCTGCTGGTTTCCCACTTCTCAGGCACACACACCTAGGCTACTGAGGCTTTCAGGCATGTTGTGCTTATGGGCCACACCATGCCGAGACGCCATCATATTGCAGGATCAATAGCCACAGATACAAAAATGTTTTCATGGGCTGCCCAGAAGGGGCTCCCCAGGAGTACCCCTAGGAGACTTACTCACCTCTAAATGCAACTTTATTCTAAACCTTTACTTTCCCCATGATCACAAGAATGCAGCATTTGACTCAGTCCACTTCAAAATATCAGGATTCCAAAGCATAGAAACAAACAAACTCATAAACTTCCAGTTCTGCTCACCCTGCCAACTTCCATATCTCAAGTTTCTGCTATCGTCTCCTCCTGCAGCTGACCCACACTTGCTGGCCAGACACCCCAGCTGGGACATCACCATCGCTCAAGGCCTGCTACTGCCAACCTGAAGAACTCCTCCCAATGGCTTCTTGTCAACATGGTAAGATTTATCCTACACTGACAGATAAAACCCCAAGTGCCATCCAAAAGGACTGTCCAGGCTCTGCTCCCCATTTGACAGGGACCATACTTGCCATCAGCATGGGACAATGGAAAAAAAGAGTGTTTTAAGGTTGAAAAAAACACTTTAATGATGCATAGTTTTTTGCCTAAACACATCTGGAATCATCTGGTTGTGTAGAACGTCCGCTTATCTCTGTCTGCCAGATACTGGACTGGAGCATGTACCCAGCTGTTCCTGGCTCCCAAAATAGACAAACCTCTGGGCAAACTTAGCTCCTTGTCCCTTTGCAGATCCCTCTTAAATGACAGTCACAAGCCCCAATACTTACACCATACTAGTAGACCTTGGAATCTCTGCAGGAGTAGCAGGAATGCTGTCTCCATGGCAGCATGTCTGAGGGGCTCAAAAAGATATCTGATTCCATCTTAACCTCAGAGAAAGAAGTAGATTCCCTGGCTGGGATGGCCCTCCAGAAGCACATCACCCTGGATCTAGTCACCACAGAAAAGTGAGGCACCTACATCTTCCTTGGAGAGGAAGCTGCTTCTACGTCAACAGGTTGGGTTTCATCCATCAGACAGTCCAGAGTCTCTGGGGCTACACCACCAGGCTCAAAGAACAGCCAAAGGGTGGCTTCATTGCGGGTTGGGGCAGAGACTTCTTCTAAACTGGCTGGATGTCCCCGCTTCTCCTCATGCTTAAGCTCTTCTCAGTCTTTCTGCTGTTATTGTACGAACCTTGCACAGTAAGACTCTTAACTGATTTCATTCAAGGATAGATCTGATCAATAACATCTAGACAGCTCTCCTGATGGCCAGTTATACTGCTGTCCCACAAGAATCCCATGCTTACTCTTAGGAAGAACCAAAGACTGTCATGTTCCTAACACCTTATCCCTTCACATGGGTCCAATACCCTATCATGTCACCACCACCCCAGCCACTTTGCCTCTTCATCTTTTTTCTATGTCTCTTTTCTAGAATGCCTGCATGGCTTGCCACTCACACCTGAAGAAGTTCTAAGAAACTATATCTCCTACCCCTCTTCCTTTTCTATAACACCAAAGACAGGAATGTCAGGTTTCCAAACTAGACTCCCCCCCAGCTAGGAGAGAAAAACTCCCCAAGGAGATCTGTTATGCACATCTGCAGGAGCACAACATTCAACACGAAGCTGCCCCATATAGCTCAACTAGACAGAGCTGATTCCATGAAAAACTGTAAGAGACATGCTGGGCCTGCCAGCACCCTCCTCATACCCAATCCCACCTTATTAGCAAGCCTTAGACTCCCCTACTCAGACACCCAAAATTTTGCATCCCTCTCAGCAATGCCCCCTCCCTTACCTAAACTTCTCTATAAAACATGTTCTCACCCCTTGCTCAGGGTCAATGATCATTTTACACTTGGCTGGCCTCACCTGGGCTTCAATAAAGTCTTCACATATTGTTTAAACTCTGCCTGTCTGGGTGGTCTCAACTGTGCGTCAGTTTACCCTAACATAACCTTTAGGTACAAAGTGCCAGGCCTGTGGTATATATTAATACATGATGAATTTTTATAATCTTGTATTTGAAAATCCTTGGAATCATCTGTCTTGAGAGCCAATATATGGTACAGGAAATTAACACTCTAGCAAGATGTAAACTGGAAGATGCTCATATACATAAATGCAGAGTTCTGTTGGCCAATTGTTTTTGTTCTTTCAGTCTGACATGCATTCATCATTATATTTCTGCTGTTATTCCATGTCTTCATAGACTTTCTGTGATGTACAGTTATTCTTGCAGAAATGAGGACAAATTGTGATGCATTAACATTATATGACAGGTTATATAAGCTATGATCAAACAATAACTGAATGCTTAACTTTTAAAAATTATTATAGTAAAAGACACATTGCCATTAAACCACCTCAAAACACTCGCTCTAGATTCAAACATACTTATCCCATTGTTCTTGCCACTTTCTGAAGCAGTTCTGGAAGACTTCTTCCTTGAGCTCTGAAACAGTAACTGCAGTGAGCTGCCTTGCCACTCTGCCTCTGTTCCCAATGTGTACCTTTCATGGTCATTTGGTCATCATAGAAGCCGGAAACCACATGGTGCTGGATCTGGTTAACGACATGAAAGAGAATGCATCGATTCAGAACAGCAAAGCAGCCAAGAAGAGACATTCACAAAAAACGAATCTCACAACCACTTCAGAAAGCTGCAAGGTCAATAGGATAAGTGTTTATGAGCCAAGGGGAGTATTCTGAGATTAATGACACTATATTGTCATTTATTGTAGCAATCTTTTAATTTTTATTTAAACATTCTCTGTATTTTATGATCACAGCACATATGTATGAGACTTCAATAGCATGACCAATTTAAACTCAGACTTCATGTAACTACAAAGCTTGGGTTACTATCCTAAGGCTTTGGATCTGAAGAGCAGGGATTATTTGTTTGTATGCTTATAAAAGTTTTATTCCTTGTTTCTGCCCTAATACTGTATATATAATTTTCATTATAGTTTTCTTATGATTCTTAAAATAATTATTTCCTTTCTTACATGGCAGTTTGGCACATTATTTCAGAGTTCATGTCACTGATATTTCTAAATAAATTTAGGATATTAACATGTTGAACATTTACAACCATAATCATTTATTCCTATCCAAAGTAACAGTCTCCTCATCTTTAAGGACTTTCCATGACAGAATATGGCTATTTTTGCTTTAATGTAGAATTTTAAAACCTTAACAGAAATATGGGCAGAAGGAGTAAAGTTCTGCCATGAAATAAGATCAAGGGCTCCATTTAACTCATCTCCTCTAACTTAGCTTCCTTTCATCTCGCTTCCCTATTCACTCCACATATTTCGGATATCTTAGCTATTATTTCTACACTGACAAGTACCCAGTGGATGTCCCAAAGCCAGATCTCCTGATCTTTTATACAAATTCCTCCACCCCACTTGGATATTTCAATCTAAGCACATATAAAATTAAAGTCACCTCCACCCTGGTTTCCAAATTTCCTGTCTGTGGACCTCAGTGAGTGATGTATTAATCCAGTCAGTTGTTGAAAGCAGATCAGGAGTCATCTGTGACTCATTCTTCTCCTTTTCCTCACACCCAACCAATCACAAGTCTTGTCAATCCTCTCTCATTGCTATTTCTCATATTTTCTCTATTTCTACTGCCATTATTTACATTTAAACCACCATCATCCGTTGTACTGTCTGCTAACTAGAGTCCCTTTTCTCACTCCAGCCACCTCCAGTTCAACTTGTACACAACAGCCAAAGAAATTTCTAATATGTAGATCCCATCCTTGCCTGCCTCAAGCTCCTCTGTCAGCCCCATTGCTTTCTTGGTAAGTTTCTTAACAAAGTGGCCCCTGCTGCCCCTCTCCGCCTCTCTGCCCATCACTCTTCCCACGTTAATTCTATGCACCAAACATATAGTGTGACTTGTTCACTCAAAAGGTCTAATCTCTTTTCCCAGACACATGCACAAATGGTTTCCTTACTAGAAAACACTCCCTTAATATCCTTGATATTAAGTTACAGACCCTCCCTCCCTTCTTCAGTGTCAGCCCAAGCATAACTTCTCGAAGTGTATTTCTGTACCACCAATGTCTCCTGCCCTGCAAACCTTGAGAAACGGATGACCCAGCTCTCCTCCTAGGCCTACTGAATCATTGAATCGCTGTAATCATAATTTAGGAAGATGCTATGCTGGGTCAGACACTGTAATGATACCTACATAGGCTTGATCAGCAGTTACAAATCAGAGAGTTATGGGTCAAATCAAACATCTATGCATTTTGTTTGAATCTGCAGAGCTTCATATTTTATTAATTCAATGTGATTTATTTTTTTAAAGAAATAAGGATATTTTAAAATAAAACTCTAATGTATGGCTTCTCTTGAAAAATGATTAAATGTGGCAGCACTGGATTGATACTTCTGAGCACGTCAACAAGAAGACATACCTGAATTCGTGGATATTCCCCTTAGTTGGCAATAGTTTTCCAGGGTTTACATAACAAATAATCCAGCCTGGGTGTCTCAGACAATGGAAACTTGTTTTTTCTCAGTCTCACAGCACAAGGAAAGGTGTCAGGAAGTCTGATCTCTTCTGTAGGCCTCTCTTTTTGGCCTGCGTCAGCCACCTTCTCATTGCCTCTTCATCATCTTTTTTCTGTGCATCTACACCTTGGAGTATGTGTCTGTGTCTGGGTTCCCCTTCCTGTAAGAGCACCAACCAGATCAGTTCACGGCCCATCGCTGAACTCTTAACCAAAGAAGCACAAAATAAACTCAGTACACTTCACCTAAGTGTCGTCTCAGTCCCTTGCATTTGAGTTCATGGCCTATATTATCCTCTCACTTTCATGAAATAGGTTCTCCTGCTCCAGGCCCTAAGGTCTAAATTAATAAACTGTACTGCTTTTCACCATGCAATACTAATTTTTTTTATCTTTGTCTGCTCCTAGAAGTATCTTTAAAATGAGGACTTGGTTTTAATCATTGTAGCTTTAGAACCACAAGGCAAATTCAGGATAAAGAATCAAGCTCTAAAGCAAAGTGAATGGAGTTTGAGTCACGACTCCTCTATATTCTAGCTATGTGATTTTTGACAATTTATTTAATTGCCCTGTATTTCATCTGTAAAATTGGGATGATAATAGTGCCTATCTTGGAAGGCTATTGGGAGAACTAAATGAGTTAATACAGAGAAAGAATACCTGAAAACAATACCTGATATCTAGCAGCTACCTAATAAATGTCAGTTACCATTATTGAGATTATAAGGCACTCTAATAGTTTCTGCTTCACTCCTCTAATAGATATTATTTGGGCACACATTATATGACTGTAACTTTGCTGAAAAATAAATAAAAAATAGAATATTAAACATCAACTCTGAACTCCAATTCTAATTGCAAATTTAAACCCCAACACCATTTTCTTGAAATGTCCCCTGAAACTTTGAAAGATTTTTTCTGTATATAATAATCTCTAAAAAATTTTCCAGGAGCCATTCAGTATAAACCCAGTGTTTGAAAAGGAAATAAATGGGCAAATTCCTTCTATCTACACCCTGGGAAATTCTATTAATCACTTTATGACTTCTGCAAAAACGTTCCTTGAATTATTAAATCAACAGAATTTTGTGTCTGCTTTTTCCCTCTCTGATCTATTTCTAAACAGGGGTTATCAACTGTTTTTTCCATAAATGATTTACCTTTGGCCATGCAATTGTATTTTATTGATACATCAGGAAAGACAGAACAATAGGCTTTGCCCAACATGAGATGTATAAAATTTCCTATCATGAACCTTATCTTATCTGCAATTTTTGCCTAAAAATCCTGGTTCCTCCTACCAAACTGGTTGTATCTACTTGGGCCCAAATTTACTAACTCTGAGCAGAGGTTTCAGCTGACAACAAGATCATGTGTTCGTGATGACAGCAAGGTGACCCCTTTGCACTGTCATAGATGGCAAGCTGCTTCCGGCCCATCCTTCAAATGCATGCCTCAGAGTCAGGAAGGAGTTTGGTTTGAAGGGAAGCAGAACTCCCTATAAAAAAGAAAGAAGGAAAGCAGAAAAGCAAGCAAGAGAAAGGAAAGAAAGAAGGGATGAAAGAAAAAGAGAGAGACAGCAAAAGAAAGAAAGAAAGAAAGAAAGAAAGAAAGAAAGAAAGAAAGAAAGAAAGAAAGAAAAGAGAAAGAAGAAAGAAAGAAAGAAAGAAAGAAAGAAAGAAAGAAAGAAAGAAAGAAAGAAAGAAAGAAAGAAAGAAAGAGAAAGGCAAGGAAGGAGGAGGCACCAACTGTGTCATCTTAATCAAAAATCGTAAAACATCACTTGTTGCAAATTCTCCTTGTGCTAAAATTGTGCAAAATCCTTCTAATATATTATTTGTTTTGCCATCATGACTCCATGCGTTGTTATCTCAATTTAATTTTGAAAAACCCAACACAAGCAATTTCCCCAAGGTCACAATGACAGAACAGAGAACTGCTTGATGTCTGACTTGAGGTTCCAGAACCCATGTGGTTCACTCACAAAATACCTTTTGCAGTCTTTACATTACGAGGCAGTGGCAAACAAAGACATCTGGGACTTTGCCCTCATTATGTCTCAAACTATCTGCATGACCTTGGAGTAGCCTTGTCCCTTTAGTCTTGGGCAGGCAGTGGGTTCTGTTGGGAGATAGTGACGATACCCCTGCTTTGAGCCCTTCACACAAATCACTCCTTCAGTCTTGATCTCATTTTCTCTGGCTCCACAGTTAGATTCTCTTTGATTTTCCTCTGCTTGTATAATCTGATTCTTCCTCTTTACTCGTGCTTTTCCAGCCAACCCCGAGAACCTGCATACTTCCCAGTCTGCGCCTGAGAAGAGATTGGACCACTCAACTTGTCTAAGTATCAGTTAGCAGATCCACTGCATGGGGATTTGGATTGGGTTATCTCTACAGACTTTCATTAATAAAATGATCTCCAGAGCTCTTCACAGAGAACGCTTCCCTTCACCAGAGAGAAACATCTCACGTGTCAGCCCTACTATCCTCCAAGCACCTGAAATTGTATGTTTGGCCGCCCACATGTGAAACACATACTGAACATGAAACGCAACACAAAGGTTTTTTAATTTTTTTTTAATTTTAAAGAGGGTAAAATTAAACATAACAAAATTAAGCATAACAAAACAAAACAGATTATTGTAAAAACACAAAACAAGAGCAGATCAGAAGAAAACAATGTAAGTGATACAGATTTCAAAGCCAGACAACAGGAGATCTACAGTGGCTACCATAATGTTTCTTGTTTCTTCTAAATAGTTGTCCATATCTTCACACACAATGAATTCATACAAAACAAAATATTATAAAACTGATCAGAGTAATGAAGGCATTACAGGTCTTCAAAACCAGGGAATAGGAAAATCAACAATAGCTGCCATAAAGTCTCTTGTTCTCTTCAAAATAGCTGTCCATACCTTCGTGTATGTTGAAATTAAACAATACAAAACAGATTAAAACCACTCTGAACAAAGAAAAGAAGCATTACTGGATTTCACAGTGTGATGATACAGAATCAGCAATGGATACTATAATGTCTGTTTTTCTTCAAAGTAGCTGTTCATTTCATCACACATAATATAATCAATTCTCGTAAACTGTTTAGGAGAATGTCTATGTGTGTATAAACCTCTACATGTATACCTATCCTTTCTGTATTAGAGGGAAAAACAAAACAAAACAGATTACTATAAAAACACACAAAAAATACAAATAAATAACAATAGCAAAAAGCCCAAAACACTGACAATATAGGCCTTCAAAACAAGGTGGTAGGAACGTACCTAAGGTTGTTATTTTACATAATGATCTTCAAGAGTTACTCAGATCACCAGACACTAACATGTGAAATTGTTCCAATGCTATGAATGTTAGCTGTTTTCTTCCAAGAACTTATGGAATTTGTAACACATCATCTTAGCTATCCTAAGTGTGTTTATACAATTTTAGATATTTTTTCTTTTCCCTTTTCTTTTTCCTCCTTTTCCCTAAGATACTATTTTTTCTCCTTTGAGCAGATTATTATCCTTTCACTATGTTTATTGAAGATTTTGTATCTTATGTACTCTTACCACTTTTTATACTAGGGAGACAATACAGTATTTAGACATGTGAGTTTGATTTATTTCACTTATGAGTATGGTCTCAAGTTGCATCCATTTACTTATAAATATCTCAATGTAATCATTCTTTATAGCTGAGTAGTACTCCATTATATGAAAATACTACATCTTTTTTTCCATTCCTCAGTTGATGGGCACTTAGGTTGTTTCCAAGATCTGGCTATTACAAATTGTACTGCTATAAACATGGGTGCACATATATCACTGTGGTATGATGTTTTCAGATCTTCTGGAAATATGCCTAGAAGTGGAATAGCTGGGTCAAATGGGACTTCCAAACCCAGCTTTTTGAGGACTCTCCAGACTGACCTCAGCAGTGGTTGCACCAGTCTATACTCCCACCAACAGTGCAGAAGAGTTCCTTTTTCCCCACAGCCTCTGCAGCACTTGTTGTTGGCAGTTTTCTTGATCCTGGCCATTCTTTCTGGAGTGAGATGGAATCTTAGTGTGGTTTTAATTACATTTCTCTAGTGACCAAAGATGCTGAACATTGTTTCACGTATTTACTTGCCATTTGTATTTCTTCATCTGAGAACTGTGTATTCACCTAAGATGCCCATTTTTGGATTGGGTCTTTGAATTTCAGGGGTCTGATTTTTTTTTAAATTTTTTGTATCTTCTAGACAGAAGTCCTTTGTCAGAGGGACATTGACTAAGATTTTTCCCAGTTTGTGGGTTTTCTTTTCACTATGCTTGAGATATCTTTTGACATGCAAAAACCTTTTAATAAGACATGATTCAAGTTATTGATTCTGGAAAGTATTTTTGTGCAGTTTGATTTTTGTTCATGAATTCTCTACCTACTCCTATGTCTTCAAGATTTCTACCTACTTTGTCTTCCAGCAGATTTAGGGTTTCTGTTTTAATATATAGATCTTAAATCCATTTTGACTTTAGTTTAGTACATGGTGATAGGCATGGATCTAGTTTTAATTTTTGGCATTTGGAGAGCCAGTTTTTCCAGCACCATTTACTAAGAAGCCTATCTTTCAGTGAACATGTTTGGTCCCGTTGTCAAAGATAAAGTGGCTGAGTGTATTTGTAGTTGTGTTTGTATCTTCTAATCTATTCCATTGATCTTCAAGTCTGTTTTTATTTCAGTACTATGCTGATATTACTACAGTTGCTTTGTAGTATAACTTCAAATCAGGGATTGTGAGACCTCCTGCCTTGCCTTTGTTCCTCAGAATTGCCTTTGCTATTCTAGTTCTTTTCTGGTACCAGATGGATTTTAGGAGTGATTTCTCTAGATCTGTGAGGTATGCTAGTGGCATTTTGATTGAGATTGCATGAAATATATATAACAATTTTTGGAGAATGGCCATTTTTGCAATATTTGTCCTTTCTATCCATGAACAAGGGATGTCTTTCCATTTTCTGAGGTCCTCTTTGATTTCTTTTTTTCTGAGGTCTTCTTTGATTTCTTTTTTCAGCATATTGCAATTTTCCCTGAATAACTCTTTTACTTCTTTCATAAGGTTAATTCCTAAGTATTTCTCTTTTTTGTATGCTAGTGTGAAGGATGTGGCTTCTCTTATTTCTCTCAGTATTTTTGTTGTTAGTGTATAGGAATGCTATTGATTTTTGAGTATTGACTTTGTATCCAGCTACATTACTGAATTTATTTATTATACCTAGGAGTCTCTCAATGGAGTTTGGGGGGGTCTTCTATGTACAGTATCATGTGATCTGAAAATAATGATAATTTAACTCCTTTTCCTACCCTTACTTCTTTTATTTCTCTCTCTTGTCTAATTGCTCTGGCTATTATTATTTCCAGCACTCTATTGAAAAGGAGTGCTGATAATGGACATCCTTATCTTGTTCCTGATTTTAGGATAAAGACTTTCAGTTTTTGGTCATGTAGTATGATGCTGGCTGTTGGTTTGTCATAGATGGCTTTTATCATATTGAGTTAAAGACCATCTATTCCAATTCTCTATGTAGGTTCTTATCATGAGTAAGTGTTGGACTTTATCAAAAGCTTTTTCTGCATCTATAGAAATGATCATGTGATTCTTAATTTTGGCTCTATTAATCTGATGGATTACATTTATTAATTAGTATATGTTGAACAATCCCTGCATGCCCGGAATAAATCCCACTTGGTCATGGTTTATAATCTTCTTGATAATCTGCTGCATTTTGTTTGCCAATATTTTATTGAGAATTTTTGCATCTATGTTCATTAGGGAGATTGACCTTTAATTCTCTTTTTTGGTTGGGTCTTTCTCTGGTTTTGGTATTAGGGTAATACTTGATTCCAGGAATGAGTTAGGGAGAATTGCTTCCCTAGAGTTTGAGGAGTGTCAGCATTAGGTCTTCTTTGAATTTCTTGTAGAACTCTGCAGTGAATCCATCTGGACCTGGACTTTTCTTTGTTGGTAAGGTTTTTCTTTTTAAATTTTATTGAAAGAGAAAAAAAGTAAAACAGAAAAAAGGGTAGAAATAATACAGAATTTCAAAAAAAACTGTAAGAAATCTCTAGTTGATAAATTACATATTGTCTTCTTAGAAACAGTTGTTCATGCTACAAAATTAAGGCACACAAAGTGGACATTCAAACAGTGAGGCTGCAAACAGTTCTGTTCAATGATCCAAAAAAACTTGGTAATACAGTTATCAATCCTACACACTTAAACATAAATGCAGTTATATCCTTTAGAGCACTTTCTTTCCCTCCTTTTGCTTCTTAAGTCCATTATCTGTTTAGTTATATTATGTTTCTGATTACTCAGTATCTTATTGATCTGTTTTGTTGTTGTTATTACCTTTTTAATCACCTTATATAATTCTGTTGTTTTGTTTTTGAGTTTCTCCTCATCCATATCACATAGATCCACTTTGGTGGAGTTGGGAGTTTTGGGAGGTATTTTGTTACCTTGTTTTCTCATGTTCTATTGTTTTATTTGTATTTAATTTTTTATTAACTTGGAGGTACTAATATACAACAAAACAGGATGGAATAAAGCCAATTGAGACAGTGTAGTGAAATTGGTATAGAACATCACAGCACATCACCGGAGCAACAGTAATAGGCATCATTGTATATCTCATTATCTTCACAATAGTTGTTCTTCCAATCAAGTATAGCAAAATCAAAAGAAATACACAATATTATAGAACTTATCAATACAGAATATTGAATAGAACAACACCATTAATCAGGACAAAGCAAAATGGCAATAAAAATATCTTCCTTCAAAGAGATAGTCAAAGGAAATTCCCCCTGCTCACTGCATTACATACCTTCAAGCTCCCAAGAGATGCTAAGATCCCTGGATCCCACTTGCAAGTTGGGGGAGGGGGGTATGTTTGATTCTAACCCACACCCCAGTAGGCAGCAGACTAGTTGCTGGTTTGCTCAGGGCCCTAAGTTCCAACATGGCACGGATCTCAGGAAATGCTGTTGCTTCTTGCTTCTTGCCCTGAGGTGACTGCGGCTTGCCAGACCGCAGCCACTTACCAGGGCGGCAGGCTGTTTGCTTGGTAAGGTTTTAATTACATTTTCAATTCCATTAATTTAAATTGGGTTATTCAGCAGTTTTACATCTTCTTGATCCAGCTTTGCTAACTCATGTTTCTAGGAATCTGTCCATTTCTTCTGTGTTATTAAGTCTATGAGAGTAGAGGTTTTTGAAATAGGTATTGATGACCTTCTGTATTTCCACTGGGTCTGTAGTGATTTCACCCTTTTCATTCCTTATTGCATGAATTTGAGTTTTTTCTTTCCTTTTTCATAAGGTTGGCTAGGAGCTTATCAATTTTGTTTTTTCCTTCAAAGAACCAACTGTTTGATTCATTGATCCTTTGTATCACTTTCTTAGTCTATTGCATTAATTTTTTCTTTGATCATTATAATTTCCTCCCTTCTTTTGGCTTTGGGCTTGACTTGCTCTTCTTTTTCTAGATGTTTGAGATGTAACATAAGGTTGTTTATTTGTGTTCATTCTGTTTCCTGACATGGGAATTTACCATGGTAAATTTTACTCTGAGGACTGCTTTCATTGTATCCCACAGATTCTGGTAAGTTGTATTTGTGTTTTCATTTGCTTTTTGATACTGTTTAATTTCTTCTGTGACCCACTGATTGTTCAGGAGTGTATTATTCAATTTCCATGTGGTTGTGGTTGTGTCATTAATTTCTCGTTTCATGGCAAAATGATCTGATAACATGCATGGGACAATTTTATTTCTTTTACATTTACTTAAGCATGTTCTGTGGGCTAGTATATGGTCTATTTTAGAGAATGTCCCATGTGGTGCTGAGAAGAATGTATATACTGATGTTGGGTGGAACACTCGGTATATGTCCACCAAGTCCATTTGTTCATAGGTGTGATTCAGTTCTCTTATTTCTTGGCTGATTTTCTGTCTAGCTGATCTGTCCCTTTGTGTCAATGGTGTGTTAAGGTCTCCTGTTATAATTGTGTTATTGCTTATTTGATTTTTCTTTTCTGTCAATGCTTGTTTTGTATAGCTGGGTACTCCCAAATTTGGTTCATAGATATTTAAGATTGTTATCTCTTTCTCTTGAAGTTTTCCCCTAATTAGTATGTAGTGATCTTCTTTATCTCTTTGGATCATTCTTGATTTGAAGTTCACATTGTCTGCAAACAGAATAGCTACCCCTCCTTTTGGAGAGGGTTCCTGTTACATGAAGTATTATTTTCCATCCTTTGACTTTTAGCCTGTGAGTCTCCTTTTGGGTTAAATGGGCTTCTGTAGACAGCATACGGTTGTATGATGTTTCTTGATCCATTCTGCCAGTCTGTTTCTTTTGATTGGTGAGTTGAGGCCATTTACATTAATGGTTATAACTGTTATAAATTGGTTTGTTGTTGACATGTTATCTTTCTGCTGTTGTATCTTTACCTTTCCATTCTGTTTAATTGTCTGCCTTGCTTAGTGGTTTTTTCCTGTGTGTATCTAGAATGTCTTTCAGTATTCTTTGAAGGGTTGGTTTAGTGGTCATGAAGTTCTTCAGCTGTTCTTTGTCGTGGAAGTATCTTATTTCTCCATCCATTTTGAAGGACAGTTTTGTAACGTTCATCAATCTGGGTTGGGAGTCATTTTCCTTTAGGATCTGAAATACTTCACTCCATGCTTTTCTTGACTTCATTGTTTTTATTGAGAAGTCTGCTGTGATTCTGGTAGGCTTTCCTTTATAGGTGATCTGTCTTTTCTCTCTAAAGGCTTTTAATATTCTGTTTTCATGTTGGATTTCTACAATGTTGATTATTGTATGTCTGGGTGTAGCTTTATTTTGGTTTTAGCCATTTGGAGTTCTATATGCTTCACTGATCTGTATGTCAGTTTACATTCTCTTGTTTGGGAAATTTTCAGCTATTCTTTAAATAGCTTCCAGATATCACTTATGTTGTCCTCTTCTTTTTCATTTACACCTATCAATCTTATGTTGTTTTTCTTTGCATCATCTTGCAGCTGTTGAATTGTTATTTCCTGATTCCTTGTTATTTTTCAAAGATCTTT
>PVJX010041048.1:0-14869 GCA_004027295.1 Dolichotis patagonum | reverse complement strand
GGTGAAATTCTTCCTTTCAATGCCATTTCTGAGTTAATCCTTTTTCTATCACTGGTGTGTCCTATCAATAACTACATAGCTGGCATTCATCCCTCTATGCCTCTGTAGCATTAATATTTCATGAGGAACAACAGAGTATGCCCATACACCAGCTTCTGGAAAAGAATGAAGCATAGAGAAGAACAAAATAAAATGGCCTGGATACTTGGAGCAAAATGTGATAAGCTCAGAGCCAGTTTCCTCAGTGGTGTTTCACAGAAAAGGATTTATTGCACAGGAATGAGCTTTTTATTTATTCTTTTCAGCAAGCATTATTGCATTATTCATTCAGCAATTCAGCTGGGCATTTGAAGGTGACAGCTTGCTAATTTTCATACAAACATTTTGGACTTGAACATCTTAATCTGAAATCATTGCAGTAATTACAAGAGGATAATGGGTGGGAGGATGTGAGAAAGGCAGAAGGGTTTTGAAGATCCTCAAGCCATTAGAAACTGTGCTAAGTAGGTACACCTGACAGTGGCAGATGGGACACTTGAATCTCTGCCTGCTGATGAGTAAAGACACAAGGTTATACAGGACATCTCTGTATTGCCCACTCTGAAGTCTTCATAAGTTTTAGAAAATGATCACAGCTATGCAAGCCAGGATAGCACTTTCCACATACAACATCCTTTTTGAAGGCTACAGAGGCCCTGAAGCAATCTACCGACCATCCCTAATCAGTCAGTCAATCAATAGTAGGAATCTACCCCATGCCTAATGAGCTCTCTAATCCATTAACCTGCTTTATTGTCTTTGTAGCACTTGGTACTAATGTTGTTATATTTCAGTTTATTATTGGGTTTGTTTTCTGCTCACTCAACTGGAGTTTAAATTTCATGAAGACAGAGATCTTAGATTTTTTTTTTTTGTACTGCTGTATCCCCATCACTAAGAACAATGCTTGGTATAGAAGAGGGATATTAAAAAGAAATATTTCTTGGATGAACAGGTGCCAACTGCTGAAACAAATTAAAAGGTAGGATATTTTTCCTTGACCTCCATCCATAAACTGGAAGGCAATCCAAAAGGG
The DNA here is from genome assembly GCA_004027295.1 of Dolichotis patagonum. NCBI lineage: Eukaryota > Metazoa > Chordata > Mammalia > Rodentia > Caviidae > Dolichotis > Dolichotis patagonum. The sequence continues at coordinate 13,794 of PVJX010041048.1, read as the reverse complement.
ATGCTGTGGAAGCATGCAGATCAAAGCAGTGTGCTGGAGCTCTTGGGTTTTCTCTGAAGTGTATTCCATGGCTATGTGATTCCTATGCAGGAGGAAAAAGAACCTGTTGGTCTCCCCTGTAAGCATTAACCAATCAGAAGCAGCTCATTTCTCCCTGGAGCTGCTTTCACAGGCTCTGGTTTGCATGTGTTGCCCTCCTCTACTACTGACCGCCCCCTTTTTGTGGCTCAGGTCAGGTGCTGTCCTAGCTGCCTATGTCCCCAGCTGGCTTTGCCTCTTCTCATCTCTATTCCAGGCATGTACATCCAGAATCTGGCTTCCTACAAATATGTCCCTACACATATCATCAATCATATCTTTCATATCATATTGCAAAATATACATCCTGTGGCTAGTAATAGAAATCCACTAGAAATAATGTTTCCATTGTCAGGTTTGAAGAATACACATATAAAGCCATTTTCATAGTTTCCAGGTCTTTAGTGAACTGAGGTACATTTAGGTATAATAAACAGTCATAGTATATAGTACAGAGTTCCTCCACGTTTGTTCAAATGTGAAACTTTTCTCATTTAAAATATACATTACCTCTTCTCACTGAAAAGTGGCTTAGGAAATATTGGTCTGTAAGCTTTGAAGTACATGTAGAAGTTGTTAGGTTGAGCTCGTGCTTTCAGGGATTGAGGAATAACTATTTGATTACTAAAAATTCATTAGAAATCACCATGGTTAAGTTCATGGAGCTAGGACTATAATATTCAAATGAAGGAAAACCAAAGTTTCAACAAAGAGATAGAATGGAGCTGGGCTGCAAAGGTTAAATCAGTTGTAGATAAAGAAGGAATAGTTTTACACTGTGGGCAAAAGGTAAAGACAGGGTGGTGTGTAAACATGAGTGCTCTTCACTTTTAAAGTTAAATTTCCTCTGAACCCTACATCCAGTGGGATTTTCATGAACATATTCCAACATTAACTGCTATTTGTTCCTCTTATTTTAGTTTCTTAGTTTCCAACCTCTGAAAGCAGATACTAATAAAGAATTCAGTGTGTCAGGATCTTATCAGAGGAAATGCTTGGGTGGCAGAAAATGAGAAACTAGGGAAAATCACCAAGACCATTATGACTGCACAGGGAGAGAAAGCTGAGAAGAAGCATCTTAAGCTGCTCTGAAGCCTAAGGAAGGTCCAGCAATACAGTGGGGGGACCTCGTGTCAGAGATGGCCGTTGCAGTACAGTGTCTGGCAGGACCAGCTTGGCCCTAGCATCTCTGCTCCCTGAGGAGTCCACAGAGAGCATAGAACGGCAACAAGTGTGTTGTTGGATTTTTAGTGCTCAGCTTCTGGCTCCTCGGTCCGTGAAACTCCCTAGACTAAAGTTCAGTAAGGCACATTCTCATCATGGTCACACTCAGGAAACAGCTCTTCTAGAGGAAAAAAGAAGCAATGTAGCCTATGCATAAAGAGCAAACTGCCTATAAACCCAAGCCCAGAGTTTCACATCTAAAGTCAGCGGCAAAGGCAGAGAAATAGTTGATGTGTGTGACAGCAACCATAGCCTGGTAACCAGCGACTGCTACTTCTCATTTTGTGATTCTTTAGATGAGAACGTCTCAGCTTCCCCAGAGGTGGATTCAGTATTGCAGGATTTCAAGCTTATGCTCTTGGTGTTGAGTGTAGGGCAGACTATCATTACGGAAAACACAAATTACACATACAAAATCATTAGGGCTCCTCCCGGGGCCCTGGGAGGGACCCCTGCCAGGAAGAGGCCAGCTCCAGCCCCATTTGCTTCATGACAAACCACTCTTGCTCATCTGCGAAATGCGGCTAAGAGACTTGGAGTATATTGCATGAGTGCATTTGAAAATAATTCACTGCTGATTGATTCATGAAAATGTAAAATGCCCACAAGTGTTTAATTATCTGAACTGTGTGTGCTTTCCATGGCAGAGAAGCAGCTGATGAGAGATGGAGAGAGCCAGCCACCGAGGTTAATGCACGGAGAATGACCCTGGCATGCTCTCCAGAGCAGAGCTGACTGAGCTGCTGACATGAATCCAGGAGGGAAACGGTCTCCAAATCTAGCTCCAGCTACAGTCCTTGGAGGGGATCACAATGTGGCCTTGGTTATCCCACTTTGTCTGTAGGGACAACAGATAAGGGAACCAGGTGACTCCCTCATCTCTCTCTCTCTGTCTCTCTCTCTCTCTCTGTCTCTCTCTCTCTCTGTCTCTCTCTCTTTCTCTCTCTCTCTCTCTCTCTCTCACACACACACACACACACACACACAAAATAATGCTCTTTAATCCAGCTAGCAAAATGGAGGGAAGATACCACTACAATTTTGAGGGCTGTGATACACATGCCTGTGTCATTTGTAAAATTCTAGAGGTGACAGAGTCTCCCAGAATTTATCTTAGAGGTTTCCATACTAGCAAATGATGTTTCTAGTGAAAGCAAGAAATAAGAAGAAATGAAGGAAAATAAAGAAGATAAAGGGAAAGTGGACAGAGAAAAGAAAAAGGAACAAGGAAGAGGGTAGAAGTTAAGAGGAAGAGCAAAGGACAAAGAAGGTCACAGTCATTAGCCTCAGTGGAAATGGAAGTCTTGTTTCTGGACTCCTTAGTATCACTTGAAAATAGATTCTGACCCTAAGTGCTATTCTCTGAAGCTGGCAGGGGAAAGGGTTATTACTTGGTACACCTTCATTGTACTGGCAGTGCAAAGGGCTCATATTGGTACATTTTTCATTTAAAAATGAAAAGGGTTTTTTGTGTACATGTACAATTTTTGTTTAGGATTTCTGACTTCTAATTAATGATCTTTTCTTTAAAATCCAGCTTAGTTTTCTCTGCAGAAAAGTTTACTGAAATGCCTGTGTCCCTTCTCCCTTCATCTCCCCTCTCTCTCCCAGTATTTTACTCATTTTGAAAGCTTGTAGGGGCGGCTTCACTTTACTTTTTCTGCTACTGGTGTACAGTACTATCTCGGTTCATGAAAGCTTTTGTTTGCAAACACCTCAGCTCAAAAGCAGAAGTATTTGAAAAGTTTTGCTTATGTGCTTAAACTAAGTGACAAACACAAGCACAACCATCTTCCCCAGAATTGTGGAACAAGTTAAGTTCATGAACCAAAATACCACTGTAGCTTGTAGCAATCCAATGATCAAGAAAGGTGGTACACTTTAAATAAATTCCACCATCAAAGACTAACCTCCCAAAACTAGGATTTGAAAGGCCAAGATTCCATGAAGAAAAGAAGCTCATCAACATGCCGACCCTCAACACTAAGGAGGAAAAAACTCACTTGGGAGCTGCCGGTGCAGCCGTCTCCTGTAGCCTAGGGCTTTGAAAGAAGGAACCTGGAGAGATGTGAACCCAACACTTCAGAGGCTGCTTCTCCCTCGAGAAACTTAATAATGGGGTTGAAAGGCTTAAAAGTCAATTCAGTATCTAAAAACTGAAGTGGAGCTTTAAGCAGACTTTTAGTCCTGAGGAGATAAAAAAAGGGAGCTTGGAATTAGCCATATCTCTGATCTCGCCTGAGAATCCTGATGCTCTAGCAGGGAATAGTTGAAAGTAAACCGAGGCTGAGTTACAAACTGGGTTGAGGTGAACAACTGTCCCTAATCTAGCTGACTGTCCAAAGATAGGGTATTCTGGAAGTAGATGATGTCAAGAAAAGCCCCTCCAGTTTTGCATATGTAGTGTCTCTAGTAAGCAGTTAACATTCATCAAGAATACAAAAATTAATTACGCTTGCCTGGCAAATGCAAGATCATGAGTTCGATCCCTGGTACCCAAAAAAAAAGAAGAATACAAGAAAACCTGAAACTGGAGTGGCATGCCGCTGTAATCAGCACTTGAGAGGCTGAGGCAGGAGGATCACCACAGTTTTGAGGTCAGCCTGGACTACGTAGAGGGTTCAAGACCAGCCAGTAATATATAGCAAGACCCAGTCTCAAGAACAAACAAAAAGTTTGAAAGGATGATCTAGAGATAAATCACATACTAGAATAATCAAACATTGCCTTACCTATGTTCAGAAAAACAGATAAAACAATTTCAAGAACTTGGATATGTTTAGAAAATGATCAAATGAGAATTCTGAAACTGAAATTTAAATTTCAATAAGTGGACTTAACAGATGATTGTAGCCGAAACTAGTTGACTGCAAGTGATGTCAACAGTAAATCTACAAGCTGAACCACAGGCAGAGTAAAGAATATGAAATATAAAATAGAGAAAAAGACAAACACAGGGAAAATGTCTATGATATTCAAGAATACCAAAAGGAAATGAGGGGATAGGAAAGAAGCAATATTGGAAGAGAAAACATCTGATAATTTTCCAAAACTTTTTAGAGATATTAAGCCACAGATTCCAGAAGTTCTATAAATACAAGCAAGCCAGATAGAAAATCACACTTGGACACATTATGATGAAAGTACCAAATACTAAGGAAAAAAGGAAAAATTAAAAATCGCCTAATCAAAAGATACATAATTTGCAAAGGAGGACAAATCAGGCAGAGAGAAGGTTTCACAATGGAAATGTGGGAATCTAAAAGGTAAAAGTGTGACGTCGTTAAAGCACAGAGAAAAATCTTTCATCCTAAAATCTGCAAGGAGGGAAAATATCCTTAGAAAGGAAAATGATGGTGTTTCCAGTCAAACAAAGCATCTGTTGCAGAATTGCACTTTCAGAAGGAAGGATAGAGTATTTCTTCAGGAAGAAAAATGAATTCAGCCAGGCATGGTGATGCATGCCTGCAACCTCAGTACTTTAAGAACCTGAAGCAAGAGGGTCACATGTTCAAGCCACCCTGGGCATTTCAACAAGACTCTGTCTCAAATTTTTAAAAAGGTCTGTAGTTCTGCGGAAAGGCCCTGGGTTCAAACCCCAGTATAAAAAAAGAAATTATTAAATTTTAAAAGCATAAATAAATATAGAATTGCACCCTAGTATAAGAACCAATAAAGATTAGAATAGATAGATAATTTTAAATCAGTGGAATCAATGAATTGTATAAAATAGTAATGATGTTGAGATTTAAAACATACAGAATCAAATGCATGACAACGATAAAGCAGAATTTAATTCACTAGCAAGTGTGTTCCTTATTTCTTGTCACCAGAGTGTGGCACGGTGGGAACCTATAGTTAAGGTGGTACAGTTGTTGGTTGAATGCTTGTTGAAAACCTTCATAAACCAGAGGGAAAAAAAAGAACCATAGAGAACTGGTGGAAAGCAGAACCGCATGCAGCACCAGGTCTGTTTTGCAGATCTGTTTTCTTGGTGTTTACTTCAAAGTCTATCTTTGCACTTGGCCCACTTGAGGGCTGGTGACAATTTAGACTGCTTTTCACTCAACAAATGTGCCTGAGAACAACACCTTAGCCCACTTCAAGAACCTAAGTCCTAGACCCTTCTCTGTTTTCCCACCCACAGAGAGTTCAACTCTTACCCAAGCCCTGAGTAAAAAGCACTTTCCTCCTCTCCTCCCTAAAATATCCTTTGCTAAGTAGAAAAGTATCAAGAAACCCCTGAGGCCTCCTCTTGAGCTATGGTTATTTATATTGGCTCAAATCCCTCTTCCTCCAACTGTGAAGGCTTTGTCCCGGAAGACAGCGAGGTAGATGGAGGGGAACAGCGCGGCAGCAGCCTGTCGCAGGAGAATGTCTGCAGAGCTGTCAAAGTCCATTTGCTAAGCAATTCTTCCAAAGGTCTCAAGATGACAAACTGCTTCTGCTTGTGGGTGGTTTTGTTTTTAAAAGGAAAACCCAGGAGGCTGCAGAGAGCTGCTAAAAGGGAGGGCATCCGGTGAGAGCTTCAGCTTTCCTACCCAACGACACTCAGAGCAGGCAAGAGAGACGCAATAAAATCGACAGATGAAGAGTGAATTTGTGATGTGGAAGATTCTACCGGCATTTTTAATTTCCAAGACCCTTCACAATCAAATTTTAGTTCCTGCGGAACATGATCAAGTAGGTTGCAAAGCTCTCCCACAAAGTTGAGGAAATCATCGTGATTGATAGGACAACCTCTGTCAGTTGAGAGGCAGCTGCCAGTGAAAAAAGAACATGGGAGTTGCTGTTAGATTTGCTTGATTTCGGTCCTCACTCTACTTCATAGCAGGATATCACAGGTTAATCACCTCTCTGAATTTCACCTTCCCCATCCGAAAGTGGAAAACAATAATACCTGCCTAACTTACTTTATATGACTTTAGGGGAGATCAAATGAAAGACATGTATAAAGAAACTTTTTCAATGGGAGATTCCCGACGACAATCTGTGTTCACAATTTATCTTAAGAACACTGCAAGTATTGCAGACAAATGATGGATAATACATGGAAGAGAATGCTAAGGTTTCGAACTAGAGGGATGTATGTTAGGATGTTTCTGCCTCACTCATTCATTTTGCAGATGAACACTTGAGTGAAAAACCAAAGAAATGAAATTTCTTGCCCCAAAGTAATGAAATTAGAAAAAGTGCCCAAAAGAACATTCCTCAAAGCAATTCCAAATTCTTTGGTGAGGCTTTCTGGTATAGGGGGTCAGGATTACCAGGTGCCGGTGTGGACTAGTTCTTGTTCTTTGATGTCCACAGACAGCCCTGACCTGGAAGAAGAGACTAGTAGGTGAGCAGAGAGATGTTAAAACTCATAGGCATCTATCTGATGCTTTCTTCTTGGCATAATGTCAAGGACTTCAAAGGCAGTGGGAGACTTCTATGAGAGCACTTTATCTGAAGAATTATGTCAGTAAAAGTATCTTTTAGTAATGACCTAGAAACACCTTTCCATAGTGAGCAGACATGGAAACAGTATTCCTGACAGATCAGGAATACTGAGACTTCTGTGGTCTGCTTGCAGCTGCTCAGTGATGGGAGAGCAAAGCATGAATCTCAACGGATCTGACCTCATGTCAGGAGCACCTGGAAAGAAGTGAGGACACCTGATATGCAACCTCATTCCTTTGACACAAAGATGCTTGAAAATATGTTACCTAAGGTCCTCATCGCTAATGGAGAAACTTCTCCACCGAGCCCTAATTCAGTCCCTGATCTACTTACTAGGCTGGAATATCTCCAACAGACCAGGGAAGGCGTCTACATAGAAAAGATAGGTCTGTTATCCACTTTACGCAAGACACTTAGAAAAAGTTACTTGATCAGTGACTGCTAAAATAGCGCTCATACCCTTGTCTCCTTCGATGCTGTGAGGCCTCAAGAGTCTTTAAAGATGAAGTGGTCATTTGATCCTGAGCTTACTACTGCCACCACCACAGTGCGACTTGAGGCTTCCCAGCAAGTCTTTTTTCCCCTTTGAAAGGTTAGAAATCAAAGAGCCCAGCTCTCAGTGGATCCCAGATGCTACTGGGTTAACCCAGCCACATGCTGGCCCTGAGTCAATGCCATTATTTGGACTTGGATGCTCCCCAGATCACATTAATCCTTAATCAGTGTTTTCCTGTGATGTTGCAAGCCATAGGGCCTGCCCCAAATCTTGAGATTCATTGATTTAATGTCACAGGGACTGAATAGAACACCTCTAGCTCAACAAAAATAATTGTCACTGACTAACAAGAAGTAGCCTGTCTCCAGGGGCCAAGTCACCAGGCAAGGGAGACCTCCCTAAAGTATGGCATCGTCGCTTTGTTCTTTGCTAGTCACTCACTGCCTTAAACTCTGCTCTCATCTCTGATTCATCCTATTCTTTTATGCAGAGAGAGAAAGTACTGTGTGAAGTCCTGCTACATTTAATTGATAAAATACAGCAGTCAGTGCCAACTCAAGGGGGTGAATGGATAGTCCAAGGATGCACTGCTGTAGAACACTCAGTAACATGACAACTGGCCGGGCTGCAGACAGCGGAAGAGAGACAAGAGTGGACCAGCTTAGCTGGCCTTCAGCCATTTGGAGGGCAAGCATCAGAAGGAAACAAAGCAGCAGAGCCACAAGTCCTGTAGAGCCCACAAATGCCACCCAGAGGCAGGCCACACACATTTGCATTGTGAGAGCCACATGGCTTACTTGAGTCACCTCATCAACATAATGCCAAATACTGTCCTATAAAGGATTATCCCTGGGCAGAACTGCAGCTGACAAATAGAGAAGCAAGGTACTATCTGGACTCAGCTGGTGAGATCCTTAATTAGGTGAAATACAGTGGTACAGAATCTGACACGCTTGTTCTGCAATGACAAAAGAACACATAAATGTACACACAGATATAAGCACATATATAGGTGTATACATAAATGTGCATCCAGGCATAAATAGACGTGCGTAGATCTCTCCATCTATATATCAAACATCCAATCACCTGCAGAAAAACATTTCATTACTGAGTTACAAACCAAAATTTCTACTTAAAAACATTTTTAAAGGCATGTAAGGCCAGGCATAGTGGTGTACCCCTCCAATCTCAGCACTTGAGAGGCTAAAGCAGTATCTCTGGGAGTTGGAGGCCAACCTGGGCTACATATTAAGACCTTCTCCCCAAATAAATAAATAAATAAATAAATACATGAATTAGTAAAATAAAACTAAGAGTTTAAATACTGAGGACAAATACAGTTCGCTTCATTGAGAAAAAAATTGTAAAAAGGGCAGGGAATTAAAGTTACATTTTAAATACTTAATTGATTTATAGTATATGATTGGACTGACTTAATTGGAATTTGTACTCCATCTCAGAATTCAAAGTTATTTGCAGCATAAGAGAGCAGGACCACCAACAGACACCCAGAAAAGATGGTGACAAGGATCCTACATGGTGGTAGCACTGTCCTCCTGTTCAATCTACTTGCTGGCTTGGTTCCTGAGCTTACTCTACGTGGCTTTAAGTACATAATAAGTTTGTGTTTTACGTGTAGACAAGTTTTACAAAGGTAATTCTAATATAGTAGTAGGATAAAAAATACTTTAGCACCAGGGAAGATTAGAGATAAGGACATGGGTGGGAGCGTCACTGTACTAGGTACCTAATGCCATGTAACAGATGGCAATGGAGATTCTAGGAAGGCAGAATCCATGGAATACTGAGACAGAGATTCTATTCCAAACAGAAAAGTCTTGCCTTTATGTGCTCAGCACCTACATGTAATTGTTTAATATTTGTTGCTTAATCATAGCCCACAAATCTCAGTGGCCTCACAGTGAAAGCTCATGGCTGGCTCACATTACTTCCCACATGATCCCAGCAGAGCCGCCCTTCCCTGTTAGCCAGCCTTGCATTGCCTCTAAGATCTCCCCAGAAAGGGCAGAGAGATGGAGAAAAGCCACCAACTCTTCAATTAGAGGTGGCATATCTGGACAGTCACCTCATCGCTCATCCACAGGTAAAACTGAGAGACGCAGGAGAGCATGTGAACTCTTTGGTAAGCACAAAGCGGCTTGTGTATATGGACATTGTCCTATGAGTTGTCAATTTTCAGTAGTTTGAGCTTCTATCTGCTGCACAATATTACCGCAGTCTCTCTGCGAAGCCCCAGCATTGGCAGTATCTCCAAGTCTCCTGGGACAAATGTACCTATCTTCCCTGAGCTCATTCGGGGGCTCTGTGGCTGTCTCTGTAGCTAGCGCAATCCCTGCTCTGTTACTCAAAGCCAAAATCTGCATAGGCTGCTCATAGGCTCGGGGAACCTCGGAGGAGCTGGCAGAGCACCCCTTTCCTCAGCTCCGGGTTGCACTTGGACTTCAGGCTCTGATACAGCGGAGCCTGTGATGAGATTTTCCTGGAAGCTTTTCATACCTCCTCAGCTCCTTGCTCTTCCCCAGGAGTGAGGGTAGATGAAGGCAGGTGACAGTCTTGTCCCCTGTCACCTTCTGTATTGTCCTTGTCCCGCTTTCCTTTTTTTATCCTCTGAGTATTTCTAGTTCAACGTATTATTTTTTTGCTTTTGTTTTTGTTTTTATTCACCTGAAGGCTACAAGTCTCCATAGCTATGAGTAGATACAAGTATTTGGGGTAGGCGATATGACACACCTAGTTATACTTGCCAAAACTACTCCAGGCCTGCCTAGATAACATATGGAGATGGAGGAATTCCACAGAAAAAGCAAACTAAGTTCAGTTCCTGAAAACTGCATAGTAAACAACATTATATACATGGCAAAGCAGTCCAGAATACGATGTTTAACGGTTATTTTTCAAAGTGAGTTTTGTAGATACCAGCCACCTCGTTGCCCCATTTTGTCTTCTGCAGGTCACCTCTGGTTTTCTTCTATCATCTTGTGAGCTTACACTGTTGTCCCAGAAGCCATGCTAATATAAAAATAGTCATACAGCTATAACAAAATAAGCAAACATAGGTAAATAGTGTTTGATTGAAAGACCATTCATTAAAGTGGGCTCTAGAGTCAAGTTGGTTTGTTTTTTCCTCCTGCACATCATCAATGCAATTGCTACCATTCCTCTTCTCTAAGAGGAGAATATCAGCTCTGGGTGGAGCTAAGCTATACAGAGTGCTTACCCAGTATGCACAGGGCCCTGGGTCCAATCCCCAGCACCAAACACACACAGGCCAATATGGTATCACATGCCTGTAATCCCAGCACTCAGGGAAGCCGAAACAGAAAGACTGAAAGTTTAAGCCCAGCTAAGCAGTTTAGTGAGAACCTTTCTCAAAAGTAAAAATAAATAAAAGAAGCTGGGGATACAGCTCAGTGCAAAGATACTAAGTTCAATCTCCAGCGCTGAGAACAAAAGGAGGCAGTATGAAAAGAGTATGAAAACTTGGAATTAAAGGGTTTAAACATCACATTTCATACACAAACTGAGACACATAGGGTAAACATAATTCTGAAAATTACAGAGCCTCCAGATCCGGATGGTAAAATAGGTAGTTCTCATCTTCCACCCCACTTCTTGATCTGCTATATGAACTCTTTCCTGTGCCCATCTCTTCCACACTCATCAACATCTTAAGGAAAGGAGTGTGGGTAAAATGACACAGCGGGTCACACCCCTCAGCAAAGACCCTATCTGTGGCCTTTGATGCCCATCAGTACCAAATGCTCTGACTGGCTGGCAAGTGGATGAAGGGAAGAGTCTCACTTGACAGAAGCATATTTTCCAAGCCAGTGTGCTCTCAGAAAACAGCCATGGCACCAAGCACTTCTTTGTCATTGCCCAAAAGTGAGCTTTCAGAGCACAAAAGCAAAGCAATGTGCAGGGACCACAAGTGCTTGAATTAGCAGATGCGCTGAGGGGCCAGGCTGTGAGGGAGTGGTCCAAAGGAAACAAACGTGGAGGGATGTTGCTGTGGTGCATATTCCTGTTGTCCCTGTCCTTCAAACCCCTCCCTCACCTCCCGGAGCAGTGAGTGTCCTCCCTGCTGAACAATACAGCTGCGGATGCCCACAGCTGAGGAGGAATGGGCTTTGGAAGGCTGTGCCACAAAGGGAACGGGTATGTGATGAGCAGGGTTAAAAGCAGTCTGCAGCTATAATTATGACAAGGAGCTATTCACTTAACCTCTCTGACTTTCATGTGGATGCTTTATTTTTCTCCCAATTTATAAAATGGAGCAATTGAATTAGATGACCTCTAAGCACCCTTCCAGCTCAGAAATTTCAAATCTATAAAAACAAAGCCACCTGCCTCACATCAGGATTAAACTCATAATTCTGCTTCATTGGCAACGTATCCTGATCAAAACCAGAGAAAAGGAGAAAACAATTATTTGCTCAAGTTGTAAGTGCTAGGAAAACCCACATGCTTTCTTGGTCTGAATCTTGTCCCTGGAAAAAAATTTCAGTTTGGTCTGCAGCCATGAACACCTTTACTCCTACCTTGCTGGCTTACTCACATTTGATTTTATATCAAATAAAAAATAAGTTAGCTTGGAACAGATATCTCTGCTAGAGTTGCACTGTGGCTTTTTTTTTAACTTCTGAATTGCTCATGAGTTGCTGTATATTAAACCTTACAAGTTTCAGTTTGTAAGATGCCTAGAAAAGATGTACTATGAAATCTTGTCAGGAAATGTTGACATCTCTCCAGAAACATGATAGTTGTAAACTGAAGTTTTTATTAGAGCACTTGTTTTTTAAATATAACAGCCAGCTTTGGTAGAAAATGTTCATAGTTTATTAAGTCTGGATTTTTTTACAGGAAATATTTTAGTCAGATGATTTTTTATTGACAAATAATTGTGCATATTTATGAATTACAATATGTTTCTATATCTATACAATGTATATTGACCAAATCATGGTAAAAATTTTATCCATTATTTAAACATTTATCATTTCCATGTGAAAACATTTAAAATCCTCTTGAAGCTTTTTGAAGCACGCACTACATTACTGTTGACTATATTTACCCTACTGTGCAATAGAACACTAGAAAGTCTTCCTATTGTCTGAGCGTGACATTGTCCCCATGTGCCTGCCTCTCCTCACCCCGCCCATCCCACTACGCATTCCAGTGTCTGGTAATCATCATCTGGCAGTCAGCTCCTAAGACTAATTTGCTTAGATTCTGCATATGAGGAAGATTGCATGGTCTTTGTCTATCTGTGCTTGTCCTCTTTCACTTAGCGTCATCTTCCAGGTTCATCCATGTTGCTAAAACTCCTCTATCACCCAGGTAACCAATGCCCCATCAAAATTAACTTTTCTAAATACTTGAAGTGATTTTGTTATTTTTCTGCAAGCCTCAGAAAAATTTAAGAATTTTAATTCTCAGAAGAATTTAAGTTAAACCAGGTCAATGATGTGGCAAAGAGTGACATTCCAAGGGGGAGAGCTCACTGACAAAGAGTTGCAATCTTTCCTCAAGACAGAAAACCGTTCCTATCTTTAATGAGATGCAACGCCATGCTTTTTACTTGAATTCCAGGGCTGACTGCACAGATGACAAAGCCTGTATCAGAATTCCCATACAAGACTCGTAATCTCTGTATGGTTTATTTCTAAAAATGTAAAATGAAGATACAAGTAGCTTCTTTATAGGGTTGACTACACTAAATGAGCTAATACGGTATGTGCAGAATGCTTTTAAAAGTATCTGGTATGGGTTAAGTGTCATATAAGTAACAGCTATTATTATTTGCTGAGGGGATCCCAGCTGAATCATCAAAGGTTGATGCCTCCCAGGGTTTCAAGCACCAATATTCATCCTCATATTTGATAGCTTTTAGTCACCATACCTTTTGTAAGGATCACAGCTTTGGAAGTTGGAGGAAGCATGTGCTGATTGACAGGGATGCTGTAAAAAGAAACAATTTTCCAGAGGCCAGCAGTGGTTACTATGGTTTCCAATCAGCAGAAACTCCGAGGTCAATGCCTTGAAAATATTTCATTGCTGATACGAGTGGGCTAGTTCCTCCACCTTTCTAATCACTTCCTCTTTACCAGGGCAGACTGTTCCAGTTCTGAGCCCTATTTTCAGACAGGAGAGAAAATCTGAGTAAATAGGAACCAGCACACAGCCATTTAGCTGACCACTGACCATGAAGGCAAATACAACTGATTTCCCAGGGAAGCTGGAGAACAGAAGTGTCACTTGAAAAACTGAAATGTTGATCAGTACAAGGGGAACAAAGCATTTTAATATAAGACTCAGACCTGCTTTGATAAAATCACTTACACTATTTTAAATTTTAGTTCTGCGCTCTGTGATTTCATTTTTACTTTTCCGAAATGCAAATCCCCAAGCACTGAGACAAACCACAGCCCACAATGCTCTTGTAAAAGCCATAGCAGGATCCTCTCCCTCACTTAACTGGGTGACTGCCTGACTGGGGGCTCACAGGTGTCAGCCTGAAATCAGACTCCAGC
>PVJX010041047.1:0-14871 GCA_004027295.1 Dolichotis patagonum | reverse complement strand
CTCTGCTGTCTTGCTTTATTTTTCTGCTCTCTCACGATGTCTCCTTTCAAAATCTCGTGTCCTCCTCATTACTTTTTTGCCCCACTTTAGCCTGGATCTAAAGGGCCAGTGGTATCCTTCTCTTTGTTCAGATGACAGCCGTCTAGAAGAGCTCAAGGCAACACTCCCTAGCCCTGAAAAGCTGCCTGGATTCAAGATGTACCCCATTGACTTTGAGAAGGTGCTGAGAGGGGCCCTGGGGAGGGCAAGGGATGGATGAGCAGTCTATGTAGGACTGGAGAAAATGGGTCTCAGGGGATCTGGACCCAGCCCCAGGTGTCTGTGGGGATGAGACTGTAGGCCTGCCACACTTGTGAATGGATAGGTATTCCCAGCTCTCCCTCTGTGATCTGAGAGAGTCCAACAGGTAACTGCGATAAAGGACACTTATATCCCCAGAGGCCAAGAAGCCTTTTCTGAATGTGATCCACTCTCCCACTCATAACAGGATGATGATAGCAACTTCCATATGGATTTCATTGTGGCTGCATCCAACCTCCGGGCAGAAAACTATGACATTCCCCCTGCAGACCGGCATAAGGTTAGTAGAATCTAGGCCTGATATTCTGCCTCCTTTAAGACTTGAATTCTCCACATTCATTACCCCCTTCCCCCGCTTTTTTGTCTTTTTTTCAAGACAAGGTTTTGCATTATAGTTCGGGCTGGCCTTGAACTCACTTTGTAGCCCAGGCTGTCCTTGAACTTGCAGTGATCCTCCTGCCTCAGCCTCCCAAGTGCTGTGGTTATATGCATTGACCAACACACCCAGCCCATCCTCTTCTATAGACCCTGAGCCTTTTGCCACTTAACTGATACTTTCCTTGGTTTTTTCTGTCTCACAGAGCAAGCTGATTGCAGGGAAGATTATTCCAGCCATTGCCACAACCACAGCCGCTGTGGTTGGCCTGGTGTGTCTGGAGCTGTACAAGGTAGTACAGGGCCACCGAAAACTTGACTCCTACAAGAATGGGTTCCTCAACTTGGCCCTACCATTCTTTGGCTTTTCTGAACCCCTGGCAGCACCACGGCACCAGGTAGGGCCCTGCATCAGGAGATGGGTTTGGGAGTAGGGTGAGTGTCTGTAGAACCAGCTCTAGTTTCATCATACCCTATCTCCAGGTAAGGGTTTCTCTCATACTTCTTTTCAGCCCTTGTTCATTTATATATTAATCACATCATTCAAGAGTGTACCAAGCACTACTATGTTTCTCTGCCTCTGGCAGTCATCAGAAAAGATAAGTTACTTGAATTGTGCCCTGGGAAGTATTGATTTCTCTGGGTGGGTAGTGCCAGACCCAGACTCTTTACACTGAGCTACATTCTCAGCCCTGCCCCCCACAATTTTTCCCTTGTTTGGAGAGTCTCGCTAGGTTGCTAAGTTGCTCAGGTTTGCCTCAAAGTTGAGATCCTCCTGCCTCAGCCTTCCAAAAGTGCTGGGATTACAAACATAGCACCACACCTCCCTTTGGGAGGTTACTAATAACTACATGATAATTGCAGCTGATGTGAAATTCTTGCTGTGCTGGGTGCTTTACTTGGTTCATCTACTAATTCATTTATTGAGTGTCTTGGTTACTTTTCTCTTGTTGCTGAGACAAAATACCTGACACCCAAAATGAAGGAAAGAAAGGTTTATTTACCTCACAGTTTGTGGAAGTTTCAGTCCATAATCTGCTAGCTCCAAGGCAGGGTGAGTCATGGCAAAAGGCAACAGTTCATGGCAGTGGAAGACAGCAAAAGCAATACAAGCAAAAAGGGAGGAATGTGGAGAGAAGACTTTTTCTGTCCCTTATATTGTATGTAGGCCACCCACTCTAGGATGGGTATAGCACCCAACCCATGATGACCATGCATCAACCACAAATTCTAGAAGCCTGCCCGTATGCCTCCATGAGGCTTTGGGAGACAACCAGACACAAACCATAACATTCTACCCCTGGTCCCCCAAAGACTCATGCACATCTTTATGCAAAAGACGTTTAGTCCATCTCCAAGAGTTTCCAAAGTCCTAACAGTTTCAGCATTACTAAAAAGTCCAAAATCTTCTTTGAGAGGTAAGGCAAGCTCTTAGCTGTGAGGCCTGTACAAATGAAAAGAAAGTTAAACACTTACAATGTACAATGGTACAAGATAAACATTGCCATTCTAAAAGGCAAAAGAGGATACAAAAGAGGATACAAAGAGGATACAAAGAATTAGGAACAAAGCAAGCCTAAAATCCAGCAGGGCAAATATTAAGTCCTATAGTTCCATGTGGAACTATAGCAACCTGTGGCAAGTTGTCAGCTCCAAAAAGCTTGCATGGCTCCGCCCCTATGGCACTTCTGGTGGTTGTAGCTCCTATGGCTTCTCTCTTGGGCTTACTTTGCTTACTGCTTGCAGGTATTCTCAGATGATGCACTTTCCTGGCTTCTCCAAACCTCTAGGGTCTCCACTGTACATTTGGATTCACCCTCACAGCTTCACACACTGCCCTTTCAGGGACACACTGCCTGGGCTCCCAGGCCTCCTTCTGAAATCTGGGTGGAAGTCTTTTTAACCTCAGAACTCTTGTAATCTGCATGCACATAAAATCAGCACCATGTGAATGATGCCAAAGTCTGCTGTCAGCTGGAACAGTAGCTAGGCTTTCTTCTCTCTTGGCTGTAGGGGTCAAGTGCCTGAATTGCTTGGCATTCAGAGTCCAATTCTGAGGAACAAATTCTCTAGGCTGATGCCATTCTGGAACCTGGTGCAGCTGCCACCACTTTGGAACCTGATGCAGGCACCACTGCCATTCTGAAACACAGTATGGCTATCACCATTCTGGAACATAATGTGCTGAGGATTTTTCTCTCCTCAAAGCAAAGCCATTCTCTTTTGCAGTTTTGAGGCTGCAAAGGGTGGAGACTTGCTGCTGCTTGTGATGCCCTCAGGCCATCTGTCCTATTCTCCCATTTTTTTTCAGCAATTGAGATCTCCTCAGCTCTATCTTTGTGGTCCACAGCTTTACTAGAGCTTTTTTCCTGAACGAACACAACATTTGAAATCATTCTGCTGGGCTCTTTGCTCTTGATTTGCAACGTAAATCTGCTAAAAGCCATCAGTAGTAGCCATGCCACCACCTCAACATTTGACTGTCTTGAAATTTCTTCTGCCAGATTAATTAGTCTGCTGCCCTTAATTTTAGTCACATGCAAAATCTCTGTGGACATGAGCAAAATACAAACTTTTTGCCAAGTCGCACCACATCATCTGGAGCCCAGCAGCCAATGCAGTACTTCTGCCCAGCAGAAACCTCCCAAGCCTGGTCTTTACTGACAGGGTTTCTATCAGCCTTTGGTCTTCTGAGCTCTGAACAGAATCTCCCATACATAAACAGCCTAAGGTGTTCCAGCTGTACTCTTTTAGCTGGCATCTCTGAACCTTTCCAAACCCTTCCTACAAGCCATTCCCAAAGGCTCTTAAACCACATGGTCAGGTAGAGTCACAACAATGACTCCATTACTCTGATACCAGATCCTTTCTTGGTTACTTTTCTCTCATTGCTGAGACAATACCCGACACCCAAAATGAAGGAAAGAAAAGTTTATTTAGCTCACAGGTTGTGGAGGTTTCAGTCCATAATCTGCTGGCTCCAAGGCAGGGTGGCTCATGGCAAAGGGCAACAGTTCATGGCAGCGGAAGACAGCAAAAAGGGAGGAGCATGGAGAGAAGACTCTATTCCTTACGTAGGCCACTCAGCCTAGGGTGGGTGTAGCATTCACATACAATGCGAGCATTGGACCATGAATCAATCACAAATTCTAGAAGCCTACCCCCGTGCCTGTATGAGGCATTGGGGAGACACCCAGACACAAACCACAACATTGAGCACTTAACTGGGTGCAGGTAGTCTTCTAGGTGCTAAAGTTGTATTTATCAAATAGGTTACATAAATGATAAATAATTTTTGAATCCTTCTGAAAGTAGCTTGAGATTATCAGGGGTCAAGGGGATGGTTTTAAGGTTTGATTTCGTGTCGGGGCAGGGACAGAACCCAGCAGCTTGAGCATAATAAGCATATCCTCTTCAGCTGAACTACATTCCCAGCCAAGGGCTTAGGACTTCAAATATAGGTTGATCAGGAAAGCCTTGCTGAAAAGCAGATGTGTGAACTCACATGTGGAGGAGGTGAGGGGATGAGCTGTGTGGATCTTGGTACAGGCTCTGGGACTAGACCTTACAGGAGTACTGAGGTAGAAATATGTCTGGCATGGTTGAGCAATAAAAGG
The DNA here is from genome assembly GCA_004027295.1 of Dolichotis patagonum. Lineage (NCBI taxonomy): Eukaryota > Metazoa > Chordata > Mammalia > Rodentia > Caviidae > Dolichotis > Dolichotis patagonum. The sequence goes on along the minus strand of PVJX010041047.1, from coordinate 10,579 downwards.
CCAGTGAAGCAGAATGGGTGAGAGGATGTGGGGTAAGAGTTGAGAGACTAGGATTTCAGTGTTGTAGAGTCTTGTGAGACATCAGAGTTTGAGTGCTTGCTCAGGGTGATGTAGGGGCCATGAGAGGGTTTTGGATAAAACTTACTATGTTTGCACGATTGGGGTTGACTCCTTCTACCACAGTACTATGACCAAGAATGGACGTTGTGGGATCGATTTGAGGTGCAGGGGCTGCAGCCTAACGGGGAAGAGATGACCCTCAAACAGTTCCTTGACTATTTTAAGGTAAAGGCCTTTACTAACTTTAACCCTACCAGGGGGAATGGTGTGTCCTGTCTACCCTGTGACACTGTTGTTCCCCTTCCCTCTCCTGTAGACAGAGCACAAACTAGAGATCACCATGCTGTCCCAGGGTGTGTCCATGCTCTATTCCTTCTTCATGCCAGCTGCTAAGCTCAAGGAACGGTTGGATCAGCCGTGAGTTGTTGCAGGGCATGGGGAAAGAGGTCCTGTGTAAATGAGGGAGAAGGTGGTGTTCACATTGCAGCTTTCCCACTTCTGTCACTGTCCTTCACCTGTTCTGTCCCTGCTACCTCTCTTTCTTGCTTTTTACATCTTTCAGCCTCTGCCCTACCCTCTATATCTCCAGGATGACAGAGATTGTAAGCCGTGTGTCAAAACGAAAGCTGGGCCGTCATGTGCGGGCATTGGTGCTTGAGCTATGCTGCAACGATGAGAGCGGTGAGGACGTCGAGGTCCCCTATGTTCGATATACTATCCGCTAACCCCTACGTACTCCTAGAGGCTGGCCCCACTCCCCTTCTTCAGACTCCTTCCTGTCTCGGGTTCCCATTTGGCCTCTGGCAGTGGCCCAGCCAGCCAAGCCTGGTGTTACCTTATCAACGCCCTTGTGAAACCCCTCTTGCCACTGCTTTCTCCCTTATTTGGAACCCGAATCCTAATAAAAAAGGTATTAACCCAGAAAAGGCCTGCTCTGCTGGTTCCAGGGAAGAAAGGGGCTTCCTGGAGATGTCTGATTCAGATGGTAACCCCAAGGGCTCAGATCCACCCCAGCTGCCACATTCCTGGGAAGAAAAAATAGGGGAGTTGCAACATCTTTCTCTTCTCTCTGCTTACCAAGACATGGAGGCACTGGTGAAGCCATGGAGAGCAGGTGCTTGGGTCCATGTGCCTTTAAGTATTGATTTTAACTGGGTTTGAATCCAGCCTTCCTTGTGTTGCATTTGTGTCCCGTCCCGTCGTCCCCCCCCCCCCGTGAAGAGGAAGGTTTGTGGCAAGCATACTGCCAGGGCTTGGTCAACATGTGTTATGCCTTTGGGGTGGGAAGATCCCTTTCCACCTGGCTAAGCAATGAGACAGACCTTTACAGTGATAATTCCCAGTGGTGCTGGGAATGCCTATGGCATCCTTAGTTCATCTCCCCTGCTGTAGGGGCCTGAGGAGTGCCAGTGACTTCAAGCATTCTCTGCAGCTCCCCCACTGGGGATTGAACCCAGGGCCTTTACACTGAGCTACATCCCTTTTAAAATTCCAAGATAAGGTCTCCAGAAGTTGTCTAGGCTGAGCTTAAATTTGTGATCCTCTTGCCTCAGCTTCCCAAAGTATTGGGGTTACAGGCATGCGCCATCACACCTGGCAGTTTTTAGGGAAGTATTTAGCTCAATTACCTGGAGAGAAAAAACCATTTTCCTGCCCCTCCTCTCCTTGTCAGCCAGTGACCTCCCTGTCCTTCCCTTGAAAGGTGCTCAGGCCTCCTGCCTTCAAGAGAGCTGACTGGGGCAGAGAGGTAATCACTGGTTAATACAGGCAGTAAGAGGCTCACTACCAGCCTCACTAGGCTGTGGAGCTGCCACACCCTATCCTCACTCTTGGCAGAGTGTTCCAAACAGTTGAAAGCACCAGTCTGGCTACCCACTCCTGCAGTGTTGCCTTCCTCCATTGGTACTGGCTCCTGATGCCTGAGGATATTATCCAGTCATACTTCTGTCCTTCACCTAGCTAGAAACCAAACAGGACCCCTCACTCCACTTGAACTTGAGGGTCAGCAATACCTGTCCCCTAACCTGGCCAATTCCCATCGAAGTCTGTCCCCACATATGCTGGGCTAACTGCTGGCCCCAAACAGTACATAACCTTACCTCATGAGTTTTCCTGGCTTGCTTTGGGTGATCTCATTCTCTCATAATATTTTTTTGAGACAGGATCTTGCTTTGTAATATAGGTTGTCTTTAAACTTACTGTAGTCCTGCCTCGGCCTCCCAAGTGTTAGGAGCGTGTGATGAGGCTGTTTTACAGTATTAGGAATTGAACCCAGGGCCTTGAGCTTGCAAGCACTGTCCTACTGAGCTGTAGAAATCCCCAGACCTTGTTTTATTTTGAGACAAGGTTTTGCTAAATTACACAGGCTCTTCTGGAGCTAGCAATCCTCCTGTCTCAGCCTCCTATGTAGCTGGAATTACAGGCAGTAAGCCACTAAGCACAGCTAAAACTAACTTGTGAGTCACCCAATACTCCTGGCTACATTTTAATCCCTCCCCACATACCATTTGGTCTGTCATGTTTGTTTCCTCTTATAACACTAGCTGGATAGGGCTTGGCCAGCAAGCAGGCTAGTGTTGGGTCACTGAACTGAGCCCCTTGAACCCAGCTGACACAAATGCCAGGGTGGGACATGGATGTCTCCTTTTTTTTCTCTAGAACTATTTGCTTTTTGAGGCAGTCAAACATTTAGTGCTATGTGCTAGGTATGGCTGTAAGCATTTGGAACACTGCAGTGGATTAAAAAACTCTTACTGGATCTTATGTTCTGCTAGGATGAGGCCTAGGGTAGACAGATGCAAGTAAATTATTAGAAGCTGATCAAAGCCATGGATGTAACTCAGCAGTCTGCTAGTTATACCTTGCTAGCATGTGCTAGCCTCTCGGTTCCATCTCTAACACAGGGAGTAGGGGTTGATCAGTGCCTTCAAAAGGTGAAAAATTGTGCCAAGTCTGGGGATATGGAATTATAGACAGGAATTTGTAAGTGGGGTAATCAAGGAAGTCTGCATGGAGAAGATGACTTTATAGCAAGGACTTGAAAGTAAGGTAATAAGGCACACTCCGAGCAAAGGGAACATCAGGTACAAAGTTCCAGAGGTTTGATTGCGCCTGCTTCCACTCAGGAGGAGTTAGAAGGAAACAAGTATGCCTAGAGTGAGAGGAAGATTAAGAGATGAGGTCTAGGCTATGGGGCAGACATTTGTCTTTGTCAGTATATCCATTACCATAATGGTAGTAAACTCTTGCTAACATGAACCTTACTGGAAACTAGTAGTGTGAACAAGGCTAACCTAACAGCCTAGAACTGGCAAGAAAGCTGGGTTTGAATTGCGGTGCAGTGTAAGGAAGTCCCAAAAGAAAAGGTCTGCTTGAAGGCTGTTGCCATTTGAGCTGGATTTGGGGACACCAGTTTTGCAGGCAGAGGATTAGGTATGCCTTGGAGTGACTGGCACACAGCAAAAGCCAACAAATACAAAGAAAAATACACAGAGCAAGAGGAGCCACGGACGGAGCTGTGGCGGGAATGATATAGATAGGTAGCAGGCAGCCTAATTCACGACGCGTTTGCTAATACTCGCAGGAGACAGGAAGAGACCCGCCGCCCCACCCAAAATTTCAAGCCTGCGCAGTAGCGAGGCCTGCCCCTATGAAGCTCCGCCTTTCTGTTCACCCTAGGCTCCACCTCAAGAGGCATGTTGGAGTAGATGGGAAGGGTTAAGGGCGGGACGGAGACTGAACGTTCTTTAGGCCAATCACTTTGCGGAATATTCAGCCTATAAGTGACGAGCTCAGAACAAAAAGGAGGACCCCCCCCATACTCTCCGACGGTGAAAACCAATAAAAATGGGGCAGAGGAAGGGGCGGGGGGAATCAAGGGAGAAAAGTGAAATCCTCCTCCAAGTGAGCCACGCCCTTCGTTCTTGCGCTGCCTCACCACAGAAAGCAAATCCGATTGGCTCTGAGACAACCTTAAAGGGTGGGGCCGCACACGTTCACAGTGGGAATGAGATAGCGGTGGAGGAGGGCAGCAGGGCGGGGCTAGATTGTCCCAGCTAAGGTAGTAAAGACCAATGATTATCCAGGCCACATCTCTGAGAAAAGTCATTTCTCGACCCTTTATTATTCCTGCCTGTCGAGGCACTTCTAGAGACTAGAACTGATTGCCTCATCAGTCTTTTTCCTCCTTGCAAAAGTACGGTTTGCCACCATAGGGATGTACCAAGTGAAATCGAGCAGGGGGAGCGAGTAGTGACTGGTACGCCTAGTTACTGACTGATGCTCACCTAGGCGTTAGCAAACTTATGGTGAGATCGAATCTGAATATTAAACCTCTCCATTTCTCCCTGGCGCCGTTTGAGGGCCAGCTCCACATTCCTCTGCGGGCGCGCAATGGCCGCGACCCCTCCCACTGCGGATGGGTTCTTTGGTACACGCAGTCCGAGGTGAGTCCCCGCCTTTCCACTTCACCTTTTCCAGCGCGTGCGTGCGCATGCGCGGAGCGCGGCGCGCGCGGCTGTTGGGCCGTTGGCTGTTCTGTCCTGGGATCCGCGGAGTCTCTGGGAGCAGTTGGCGCTGATCCGCACGCCGCCGTGAGCGCTCAGTTGCGAGCGGACGCCAACGAGCCCGGGGGCATCGCCCGCAGCGGCCAAGCTCATGGCCGGCTGAGCGGGACGCCGCCTCCGCCTCAGCCACCGCCGCCGCCGCCGCCTCCTCCTCCTCAGCCGGCGGCGGCCCGGGCCCAGCAGCCATGGCCGAAGACTACTGGGACGGGCGCCTGCGGCGAACCGGAGGAGAAGGAGGTCGGGCGGCCTCATCCCGGGCCGCCGCCCCAGGCGCCGCCGCGCCGGCCCCGCGGCTCTGAGGTTGCTCGCGCGCCCCCGCCGGTGAGCTCTTCTCCCAGATCTGGGGGGAGGGGCTGCCGCTTCTCCAGTGGAACCAGCCCCGACCCCAGAGGGTACCGGGGTCTGGGTTGTTCGCCTGGCAGGTGCCCCTTCCCCAGGCGAGTTTCCCAGAATGCACCGGGACAGGGGGGTCATTTGAGGGCTCCCTGACCTTGGCCCCGCCCTGGGCCAGTCCTGGAAGCTGGGGATGGGAAACTGCTCTGGATGCTAGGGAGCAGGGTGTTCAAAGTACCAGGGATAGTGGGAATTGTGACAGAGTGGTGAAACACTCAAGGTTTGCTAAATGGCCTGAGTTTTGTAGGAGTCACAGCATGTAGCCTTATGGCTGTGTAAATTTTGAGACCCAGTGTGTGCTAATGGAAGGGAATGGTAGGATGGAGAGGGACCTGAGGGTCTGTGATAGGAGCTAGGGCGCCGTGATAGTTCCAAGACAAACTAGTGAAGGGTAGGGCTGTGGAGAGGCCCAGTGTGTATTAACAGGGAACAGGATAGTAAAGGTACCAGAAGGTGCATTAATAGGATCAGATTTCTGAGGCCCTGTGTGTGGTTATGAGGGTCAGGATGATGTTAACACTGTGTGAGGGTACAGAGTGTGCTCATAGAGGAACAAGTAGTTGAAGGACTCAGGTGTGGGTTTGTGCTCTTGAGACTCATGACTGTAAGGGTGTGTGTATGTAGTAATAAAGATCTGCCTTGTGAATCCCAGTATACCAGTGGGGCCAAAGCAGTGGACGGACCCAAGATGTGTAATGGGGACAGGATGATGTAGACAGACCTGAGTCTGCATGTATTAGAATTGTATATGTGAGTGTGGGACTGTGTGACTTGAGGGAATTGTCTTAGCACTATAAGAATGCTCAGTGTTGTAAGGGTCAAGGTGAGGTGTGAGTTTTCACTATGAAAAGGAATATGAGACCCTGAAAGGTTCAGGATGATAGTGTATTTGAAGCTCTAATGGCTGCTGTTGTGTGTTTGAGCCATAGGGGCACTTTGCCATTGCGGGAAGTCAGAGCAGCCCAAGGTCTGCAATATGCTAGTAAGTGCAGAACATAGTGAAGACAGTATTTACATCTGTAGGACACTGGAGTGTACTGAGGTTGATGGAGTGCTGATGGGAGAGGGTAGAGTTGTGGAAGGGATCCGATGTATAATAGGGGAATCAGAGGTATGTATGAAGAGATCCAAGTGAACCAACAGGGGTTATGGCTGAGGAGGGGTTGCAGCAAAGAGTAGTCAAGGATAGGAATATGTGATAGTGTGGAGGTGCTAAAGCCATGGAAGACTTAAGTGTGTACTAATGGGGGGTTAGGACTGAATGGAGAGCTATGCACACTAATGAGGGTTAGGCCATTATAAAACAGTGTATTTGTGTGTCCCTGAGAGATACGGCCAAGTAGGAGTTCAGGGTGTGCAAAGTGGAGGCAGGACTGTGTAAGGAGCAGTGTGCATTAATAAATAATAAGGGTCAGGGTTCACTGAAGGTCTAGTTTGTGAAGGGTCCTGAGTGTAAGTGAAACCACTCAGTTACCTGCAAGTTTCACTTTGTGCTAATGGGATTCAGAGCTGTATGAAAATCTGATAGCAGTAATTCAGGTCAGCTGTGGAGCATCCCAAACACGTGTTAGGGCCCAAATTGTGTTGGGGAAGCAGTAGGTTAATGAGAGAGAATCAGTGCTATGAAGAAGCTAACAGGCAGCTGGGCCAGGAAGGAGTTCAAGAATGTGATGGAAGCTGGGCACTGGTGGCACATGCCTGTAATCCCAGCACTGGGGTCTGAGGCAGGCAGATTGCCTTGAGTTCAATCAAGGCCAGCCTGAACTACATAGTGAAACCCTGTCTCAAACTGAAAACCAAAAACAAACCAAAAAGAATGCGATGGTAAGAGTTACTTAGCGGGACCTGAATGTGTGTCAACAGAATTCAGTGTGATAGGTTAGAGCTTTAGTGCTGATGGGGGTTAGGAATAAAAGGAGAAATTATGGGTGCTAATAGGAGTTAAGGTGCAGTGAGGCCACTTGAGAGCTGATGTGTTCCCATGATGTTCTAGAAAAATGAAATGTGTGCCTATGGGAGTAGTAGAATGTGATGACTGCCCTCGGTGTTTTGTGTAGTCTGAGGTGATGAGTATGCTTGGGTAGGAGAGTAGTCTGAGGGTGGGTGTGTATCCCTAGGAGTCAAGAAGGACATATGACCTTTTGAGGTGGAGTTGTACGTCCAGTTCCTTGCTACTTCCTTATTGTGAAATCTATATGCTCAGAAAACTGAAATGATAATTAAAAATTTTGTTGTATATAAATGTCCAGGTGTCTATTCACAGGAACCTGCCCAGCCCTCCCCCACTGAAAGTATTGTGTCATATATAGATTTTGTGCCTCACCTTCCTCAATGCCCCCAAAATGGAATTCCAACATGTCCAACACTTGAGTGTTCCATTTAGAAGTCACGAACCCATGGTTCCTCCTGGATTCTTTTGTAATCTACATTGAATTCTACTTAAGGTTTCTCTTAGCCCCTCCCCCTATTCCGTGTCACCACATGCAAAGCAACAGGGTATCTGCGCCATATGGGACACACAAGGTAGTCTTTGGGAGCTGGCCATGCTTCACCTTCCTCAGCTTTAGATGCACTGTTTATTCTCCAGCATCAGGATTTTATCGTCATTATCCTGGGTTCTCTGAGGTAGACCTCATATTCTGAGGTCAGTCTTTCTGCTAGGTTGACCCCTCATACCCTCTTTGGGGCAGTGAGTCCTACCAGGCTGAAGAGGAGGTGGAATATGCTAGGGTAAGCACTTGATTTCAAGCTAACAGATGACCCATTTCTCTCTTTGAATCCAGCCCCAGCCTTATCCTCAACCTCCTATCTAGCTCTACTTCCCTTAGGCCCAGGGCCATCTTAGGCCCTGCTGTGAGTCCAGATGGTTCCTGGGCCAGGTCTTGCCCTCCTTGCTTGTGTAAATCCTAAGAAGAAGCAGAAGAAGGCAGCCTAAAGGTTTTGATGAGCCTATTGCCTCAATGCAGCCCATCTAGCCCATCTTTCTGTTGATGCCAGCACTCCTTGGCTACCTGGCTTGGGGTTGTTCATGAATAATAGGGACTCACCACTTCAGCAGAGTTTGATCCTAGGCCCTCAGCTCCCTGATTCATTTATTTCTGCTACATGTACTTTTTTAAGTGTCTACTCTGTGTCAGTCACTATTCTAGGTCCTCAGAATATAGCTGTGACAAACAGAAATCTACTCTGGTGGAGCTGATGTAGTGGCCATGAAGAGACATAGTAAAGAGCAAAGAAACCAATAAGTAGATGGTGTCATTTCTGAGGAGGTGATGAGTGGTGAGGGATTGTTGGCAAGGTGGGGGAGCTTAGAATGGTTGAAATTTAAAATACGGTTATTCATGGAGGCCTCATGAAAACAGTGACATTTGAGCAATGGTCTGAAGAGGGTGGGAAAATGAAGTATTTCACAATCTGGGGAAAGGATGTTCCGGGTGCTGGAAATATCCAGTGTGAAGGTCCCAAGATGGGACTCAGCTGGATATGGTTGCAGAAGAGCAGTTAGGAATGATCAAGGGAGAAGCTGAGGCCAGAGCAATAACCAGGGAAAATGGGATAAGAACTGTGGACCAGGGCTGGGGATTTAGCTCAGTGACCTAAGTGTCTGCCTGGCAAGTGCGAGGTTGTGAGTTTACCTGGTACCAAAAAAAAAAAAAAAAAAAAAAGAAAAGAACTGTGGACCACATTGAGGACTGGGGCATTAATTTGGAGTTATATGGAAGATGTATATTCTCAGTTTGAGGAAAATTGTCATTTGTCTTATAAAAATATAAGGTGGGCCCTGTGATTTCTATTTTGACCAAACTTTCCCAGCAGCCCTGAGACAACTGGTCAGCGCTGAAATACCCCCACAACTCCACCCAGTGGTTGGGGCTGGGCAGGACCTCTTTCCCCCTACCTGGGTAGAACGGTGGTGTGGTCCTCTATGACAATGGTTGCTGGGGGGGAGGCAGGAAGGTCCCTGTGGCCTCAGAGAGCATTCTGCCTTGGTAGTTAGGGGTTAGGTGGGCTGATGCCAGCAAAAGATGCCATTCTATAGGCACAGCCAGGGCTCTGTCAATGGTCTCAGTGTTCTTGGGCAGCCCTTTGTTCCATCTATGGCTGGGTCTGTCACTGATACTGCACCTGAAGATGAGTGCTGTAGAGTTCTCTGCTCCTGCAGTGAGGCTACCACCATAGAGACCAGCAATCCCCTGGGTGGGCCTTTACCCTCAGCCAGCTATACAAGTCTGAGGATCCAGGTGAGCTACTCAGGAGTAGGTTCCCAAGGGGCTGGCTATGGGTAGGCTGAAAATGACAAGGGGCTCTATATTTGCCAAGTTTCTAGAAATCCTGAGTTTTTTAGGGGTCTGTAGTGTTTGGATGGGCTTTAACACATATTCACGTCAGTGCTCACCACTAGATTGTCAGAGGCTTTAGGAGGCCCATAGTGTTCAAGATAACATGGTCCCCACTTCTGTCTATCCATGCCTCTGCTCAGGTCGCCATGGATCGGATGAAGAAGATCAAACGGCAGCTGTCAATGACACTCCGAGGGGGCCGAGGCCTAGACAAGACCAATGGTGCCCCTGAGCAGATAGGCCTGGATGAGAGTGGTGGAGGTGGTGGCAGTGACCTTGGAGAAGCTCCCACACACATACCTCCTGGTGAACCTCGTTGTGGACGTGGTCCACTCAGCTCTGCACCAGGTGGGTCTGCTGATTATTCTCTATTGCCACCCTCATTCCCAGGTGCTGTGTTCCTGCCACATTCCACTAGAATTTTGTTGTTTTCATTTTCCTTTCTCCATTTTCTCCCCTTCTATATTTTCTTTTTCAATACTCTCTGTCTGTCCATTTGTGCCCCTTTCCTTGGCTTTGTGTCCAGGCCCCAGGGGGAGGAAGGGTTCCTTGCCTGTTGCAGCTGCCCCAAGGCTCCCTCTGCCCTTCTCCTGCACTCCACGGTGGCCCTCCCAGGCCTCCCGGCGCCTGCCTGCCCTGGGCCTGCCTTCCCAGGGCTCTTGGCTACCTCTGCCGCCACCTGCCTTCTGGCCCTGGGCCAGCCGCAATCTCAGCTCACCCCTGGAACAGGGTGCTCCACCAGGTGACTATTGCTCTCCCACTCTGTATAACCTGTCCTGGGCCTGTCTGGGCTTCCCTGGGCCCCACCACCAGGGGCCATGTGCACACATGGGTATGCTAAGGGAATGCACTGTGTGGGGGAGGGGGTTTTCTTGACCCCTCCCCCCACCTGGCCTGCCTTCCTCCTCTCCCCACCACCAGAGATTGTACACGAGGACTTGAAGATGGGGTCTGATGGGGAGAGTGACCAGGCTTCAGCTACATCCTCGGATGAGGTGCAGTCTCCAGTGAGAGTGCGCATGCGCAACCACCCCCCACGCAAGATCTCCACCGAGGTGCTTAACTCCCATCCTGGTGATAGTGGAGCTGGAAAAGGGGGTTAGATCTGGGGAGATGTAGCTCATGGTCCCATTTCTTGCCTACTAGGACATCAACAAACGTCTATCACTACCAGCCGACATCCGGCTGCCTGAGGGCTACCTTGAGAAGCTGACCCTCAAT
>PVJX010041046.1:0-14872 GCA_004027295.1 Dolichotis patagonum | reverse complement strand
GGTCTCCCTCTTGGCTTCACTCTGTAGCTTCTGTGATTGTCTCAGCTGCGTCCCATGCCACGCTCTTAACTGTGGTGTCTCCATTTCTCTTCTGAAAACAGAGATGCGTGCTTCTCATGCATTCTGCTTTTGTGATGCTGTCATTGGGACAGTCTGCACGTCACTGACTGCTATCTTCTGGATATCTTACAATATTAAGCTATTGGTACATAAAAACGGGGTAAGAAATGTAAATACACTTTAGTAGCTTATTTTTTGAAACAGCATGCAAAAATTAATTTAACTATGAATGAGTTGTTGTAAATGAGATTAACAATGCTTTCTTTTAGCAGTACCTTATAAACTATTTTTCTAAATACGGTAACTTATACTCCACAGCAGATTTCAGCAACAGAACATGACTGTGAGTGGAAGTCTAATCCAAAGTTCTGTTTAATTAACAGTGCCAGCACTAACTGTACTGGCAGGAGTGTTGTCTACTTTCTATACAAAGAAAGTCCTGAATTGCAAGCATTTTTATTGACTCATTTTATTGAGTTTTTATTCAAACCAGTACAGTTCATGTATCAATTTCTCCTTCCCCTTGGTGCATAAAAATTCCATAGCTATAAACAGGTTTATTCCAAGATCTTTGGTGCAGATTATGATGGATGATATAATTGATTATAGAAATCTTTTTTAAAAAATATATTTGTAACTTTTTTCTCCCAAAAGATAATGTCTTTTACTCCTGATAAAACAAAAGTTTTTTAATAACCAATGATGCCAATTATATAAACTATGACTACGTCTCAAAGGACTTTATTCATAGCAGTAACACCTCTGAGGGGTACAAAACGAGGTTCCACCCTTCCCTCAGCAGCGAAGATAATATGGAACAATGCAGGCTCCATTCCAGGCAAAGTCAGTTGGACATAATAAACAGCAATCATCTCTTGCTTATTCTCTACTACAATGTGCTTTGAAATGATTATTATTACGCTTTGATATTGATCAGTGAATCCTCTAACACTAGCTTAAGATTAAAGTCTCCATAAATAGAACATCAGTTGGAAATACCAATATCCTTACTGGAATAACAACTCAAAATGTAAATTTCAGTTATGAAAATGAACCTTCAATGGGCAGGCAGCTCTTCACTCCAATTGGAGAGGAACGTACAGTGCATTAGTATATATTTAGCTCGGTGACACAAAACTCGAGAGAAATAGTGAGAAGACCATGTAGCTAATTACAGAAAACTATCTTGGAAGTATTTAAATACTTGAAATCTACCCCTCAAAAAATATTCTAAATGCTTTTGGCTCACACTGTAGGACTGAAGCTATGGAACAGAGTTCTGAGCTATTCTGACTATCAGAAATTGTAAATTGACTTTGTCTTTAGTTCTCTCTTACTGTATAAAATGGTTTTTCATTATATTTTAAGAATTGCACAGTTTTTCTGGTGGTAATAAAATTCCCATTTTCAGAACATTTTTATTCAGTTTTGATATTTTATATGCAAAACCTGAGATTTTATCACTTAGTGGATGTTTAATTATACATATATCATGACTGGCTCCTCAAAAATGATGGAAATGTCTCCAGCAGATACTATGGAAATAAAACTTGATAGAATCAGTGCTGCCCACACAAAGAGTGGTACACGGTCAGCCTGGAAGAAGTGGTACATCTGGAGGAGGTCTGCAGTCAGCGGTGCCCAAGCCCATGTGCAGACTGCTGGGGATGACATCTGGAATGCACCCCTGGGATTTACACACCCTGGTCGACCTGTGTGAAAACAGTTTTAACAGAGCCCCAGGAATAGAAACCATACTTTACTGGATTAGTCATACCCCACCCCCTTTGTGGCATCATGGATCCCTTTGTGGGAGAGAACTTTTCCACAGTGGGATGGATGAGGGTATGGTTTCAGAATTAGATTCTCATAAGCAGCAGGCAACCTGAACCCCTCTGCATGCCAAGCGCCCAGTAGGATTCGAGCGCCTATGAGAATCAAATGCCATGGCCAGCCGACAGGGGCAGAGTCTGGCAGCAATGTGAGCCAGCAGCTATAAGCACAGGGGAAGCCCAGCTTTGCTGCCTGGCACTCACCTCCTGCTGTGTGTTCTGCTTCCTAACAGGACCAGTACCAGTATGTGGCCCAAGGTTTAGGGAGAGAATGGTTAGAGACCTAGAACTGGGAATGCAATAGACTGTATTATTTTATAAAATTCAGCAGTGAAAGAAAAGATGATAGAAACACAATAAATCATGTTCAAGGAAAGTTTACAAAGATTGGAAAACATTTGAAGCTAAGAAGAGGAGGACACCATGAAATATCTTTGTACTAACAGTGCGATTCAGAGGGAAGAATTTGTGAAGTGTGACCTTCGCATGGGAAAAATGCTAATAACTCATGATGCTATTAAGGGCTAGCCAAAGTGCTGTTCTTCAAGATTTAATGTTTGAAGCATTGCAATGTGTTTTTGAACTCCATGAGGTACATGACTTCATTGCACCCATTACAGAGATAAAGGAACTGAAATGCAGTCTACATTGACCAACTGGCCCAAAAGAACAGGACCTAAATGGGTGGGAACCACCATGCTCTATTGTTTCTGGGGCCTTGGCTATAATAGGAAAGTAAATTTCTTTTAAAATAGGAAGAAATGTCTGATCGGTAACATCATATGAAAGCACAAATGTGAAGAGGAAAGAAGATGGGTATGCACTCACTGATAATTTTCTTGCATTAAACAATACCATATTTTGACATTTAGATTTGGTCCTTAGGAATAGGAAATCTTAATCAAAATATTAATCTTAAATACATCAGACTGGCTTTTAACTAACTACGTAGCCCAGACTGTCCTCAAACTCACAGCAATCCTCATGTCTCAGCCTCTCAAGTGCTGGGATGGCAGGTATGTGCCACCACAACCTGCTAAATCCTTATAGAAAACGTCACAAGCTAGAAACTATTGTTCTTATTTTCCATATAGAAACTGGGGAATAAAAAGGCCAACAATTTGCTTGAAATTGACTAGATATTAAAGTGCTACCCTTGAGATTTGAACCAAGGTCACTAGCATTGCTTCTCCTTTCTGCCACACTGGGGGAAGGGTGACAGGAGCTCGCTGTGAGGGGTGTAGGCTGCAGTTTAGGCTGGAAACTGGAAGTGGTGTTAGCAAGGCAAGTTCTGAGTAGGATTCCAAGCAGATAGTGGCTTTTCTCTTACTTGTAGTAGGGAACTAACCAGTTGGGTGAGGATGATGGACACCCAGGGCAGAAGAGATAATAGAGCCAAGAAGACCCTGTCACACTAAGAGAAGGGACAGGCAGAGAGCTGCAGGGCATTGCGGGCTGGAAAGAAGAGATGACCAGAGAGACGTGGAGAGACCCTGGGCACTGAGGAGTGAGATTTTTGAGCTGAAGATTTTTGCAGATGGGAGGGCTCTAGCGTGGGGGGAGGTGGGAGGGAGGCGAAAGGAAGGGGTACGGAAGGGGGAGATGTGACCTGTGTGTGTACTGGTACCCCAGACAATATAGTCATTAGCATCATGAACATATACTAATAAGAAAGTTTTAAAAAAGATTTCCTGCAGATGAAAAAGTTCGGTGGGTTTTGATTAGAAGCAGAACTTCACATTTTCTTAAGCAACTATTTTCTGATTTCCAGGCCTTGATGTATGCCTAGAGGCAGGGGTGTTTTGTTTGCTTCAGTTCATTCTACTGACATCTCCAAGATTTTCATCACCTGAAAGCTTTACTGAATGAAGCGTCGTCTCCCCGGAGTATTGAAGTTTCACCATCCATGAAGTTTTTTAATTCCAGTTTTTGATGTTTCCTAATTTCATTAAGGGTGTCCAATTTTCCAGCTGTGTTTGAAATTTCAACAGATAGATGAAGTTTTTACCCGTATTTTATATTCCATTCAGTGGCGATGGAGCCAAAAAGGAAGTGCAATCATCTTGCTTGGCGGAATCAGGCTTCATTGTGGAACCTGTAAACCCTGAACAATGACTTCCTGCTTCTAGAACTTGGCTGGTGGCAGTTCTGCCTTCTGGTAAAAGTAATCATTTAAAAATAACAATCAACACATTACAAATCATTTTTAATTCCACATTCTAAGACACAGCATCCAAGTAAGTTCTTTAAGGTCATCACTCTAATTTATACCTCAGAGTATCTCCAAATGGTACACAGAATTTATTTCAGGTAATTTCAAGAGTCCAAATATGACCACACAAAATCTGGTGCCACAGGAGATTCTGACAGCACCCCTTTATTGATTTGCTTGAGTCACAGAACAACTTGTTTTAATTTGACTCCAAAAAGCCTACATCCTGGAGTATGCTAATAAACAAGGATAAATCTGGACAGGATTTTCTAGAGTATATTTTCAAAATGAAAGCCCTAAATGCCCGATCTAGTCCAGTAAATGCTGAGTTGCACAAGCATTAATCATTGATGATTATCAGAAATGCACTCCCAACCAATGAGCCACTGGTTACATCCACCTCGGCCCCACAACGGAGGCAGTTACCTGGGGAAACGTGTGGAGAGCTGTAGATTTCCTTCATCTCTTTCCTGCAACCATAATACGCAGCAAACCTTGCTGAAGGCTGAAATAGTTACCTTAGGTTTTATGTGTAGATCTCTGAATATGCCAGATAATCGTCCAATACTGATTTTGTAATGTTCTGCCTTGCCTGGTTTTTAAATATTACAAGGAAGTGTGTTTCTGCTCTTCTTCATGGAAGATTAATTCTCCACCTTTAATGCCATATCCAATTTTTCAGGGTCCTATGTAAATTCTTTCTTATAGTGAAAGTTTTGTGAAACTTTCCCTACTACTCTATGATGAAATTTTATACAGTGAAATAAAAATATATGCTATCCACAACTGGTAATATCTTGCATATGCGAGTAGTAAGATGATTTTAGCTATTGAAAGACAAGTAGTAACTCATTTCCATGACCTAAAACCATTTCTTCCTCAAAGATAGAAAAAAGAAGTAAAATTATCTTTTATAAGGAAAATTACAGGTTTTTTTAAAAAATGCAACTACTTTCTGGACCATATGACATGGAAGGAAATTATGACCTACTTAAAAACATGCGAGACGTTCTCAAGAATTGTGTAAGCTGTCATTATTTCCTGATGTTATTCATTTTTATCCTTTTGTTTTTATTTTCATTCATTTCCTCTATTTGGCACCAGACTCAGCCAATATATTTTTCTGTCATCTATGATTCATTTTGTAACTGTATAAATACAAATATTGATGTTGGAAACAAACTCAGAAATACATAAGAGTATGTGTAGGTACATGTTTAATTTATCTAAAACCAGGAAAAGTTGCGGCCACATTTCCAAGGAAGAGTACTTGTAATACACTTCTAAGGTAGAATATCTTTTGATTGATCTTTAGACAAAATCTGATTTATGGATTTTGGGGTGCACTGGCAAACAAACGTCAGCAGTGTCACCTGGCACAACGCCCTCTGTTTTATGTGGTAGCACTATGGGTAAGTGCTCCATCGTGTAAGTGGACCTATCTTCACTGGGAAACGATTTTGACAATATTACATGTTAGGAAAATAGAGAAGTGAATTTTTCGTTAGACACCTACATTTATTATAGATACTTTTCTGTAACTTGACAAGCAGAGAATTAGGGGAAAGAGATGGTTTTTCAAATACATCATATACTAACAGGAGAAATAAGTCAGAAGAGAAAAGCACCACAGAAACTGCCGCGAGGAAAGTAGGACACACTGCCGGTTACTCCTTCCTTCAGCAAGCGTATCTGTTTCGCTCCCATCACAGCCCAGAGGGCTTTGGCCCGCCAGACTTCCGCTTGGTGGTTTGCAGCCTGGCTTCCCAGTGTGCTGCCTCGTCTCCCAGGGCTTCCACTGCCAGGTCTTGTGCATTCTTCCAGCCAGCTGGGAAAAGGGCAGAGTGGAGAGTGTCACACAGGACACTTGTTGACCAGATGTAGAAGCATTGCACATCACCGTCCTCTACATCCTTTGGGCAGGACCCGGGAGATGGCCTCATCTAACTGTAAGGACAATCTGGATATTCTGTTTAGAGCGTGCTTTTGAATCAAACATAGGATTGATAGATGTTGTGCATTACATTGGGTCCTGAAAAAAAATGTGAGAGTTCTAACTTCTGTTACCTTAAAACAGGACCTTACTTGGTGAAAAGTCCTTTACAAAAGTCAAGCAAGTTAACACGAAGTCATTCACATGGTCACTAATCCAAACGACTGATGTCCCTATAGCAAGAAGAAGGTTCTGACACAGAGACAGACACCAGTACAAGGGGACAAATCCAAGAAAGGCTGAAGGAGAGGCCAGCCATGCAGGAGCCAGGAGAGTCCGGGGAGCCAGGTCTAGGAGAGCCCTGGAGCCCAACTTTTCCAGCCTCTTGCAAGAGTGCTCAGCTCCACCAACTTCTTGATTTCAGGGTTCTGGCTGCCAAAACTCCAAGGCAGAAAATTTTTATTGTTCCATGTAGGAAAAAAGTAAAGCAACCACAGCAACAATAAACTCAACTTGGAAGAGAACAAAGATAAAAATGAGAGCAGAGTTATCAGTGGAAGCAATATCCACCAGACCAGAAGACAGTGGCTGTGACAACATCCAAGCCCTGAAGAACAAAGATAGAAACTTTTGATCTAGAATTCCTTGCTTTGCAAAAATGAAAGGGTAAGAGCGTTAACTCTGCAAAGGCTTTGCACTCTCTGTGGTCATGTGGAGCTGTTTGAAACAGAACTCTTTTTGTTGAGTCTCTAAAGCCAGAAAAATGATCCTAGGCAAAGATGGATATTATTTTCCTTGCAAATTGATGAATTAAGTATTTCTTAATTTATGGACTAATTGGTAATATGTATAAAACTACAGTTCATTGAGAACATTAATAAAA
Source organism: Dolichotis patagonum (assembly GCA_004027295.1). Lineage (NCBI taxonomy): Eukaryota > Metazoa > Chordata > Mammalia > Rodentia > Caviidae > Dolichotis > Dolichotis patagonum. The sequence goes on along the minus strand of PVJX010041046.1, from coordinate 7,952 downwards.
TAAGCACTAAAGCTGAACACTAAATCACTAGTGTTTCACTGCCTTGTAAGTGGGTAGAAAGACTTTACACAACACTTGTTTATACTTTGATTTTTAGTTCTTAAAACTACTCTTTAAAAATCCTGATGACTTTATTCTGACATACAAAGCCCACTTTAAAAAAAATCAGTGGACAATCCAGTTTTCTTCAACTACATCCACTTTGTAAGCAGTAAAACCTTGGCATCTGTTCTTATTCTGCATATTTTAAAAGAAGACTACCTATGCGGACTCCCTCCTTTTGAGAGGAGGATAATGACTATAATTACCCAGGAACTCCAGCTGCTCCGTTGGGTCTTTTTTAGAGTATGACGGAGCCCATTTTGGCTTGAGACTTTGTAAAGAGAGTGAGAAGACACACTGCTTCCTGGAGGTATGTGAGGAGTGGACTGTTCTTTAGTGGTCACTACATGTACCAAAATCACGGAGTGGAAATTCTACCACCATCCATGGTATGTGCTCCCATTGCTCCCAAACTGAGTCATCTTCCCTCTTGATATGTAATGACCTTAATATTTTTAACAACAAAGTTCACATTCTAAATATTAGCTGTTTTCTAGCTTCTCCATTAAAAACTTCATGTTTATGGATTAAAATTTAAAACAACTGTACCAATTATGTGTTAATTGCTCCTTTTTATTCCCCAATTTTTACTCCATAAATATTTGAAACACTGAAAATTACTAGAGTAAAAAATTCATTTATTATTGAAACTGAACACATTTCAATAATTTCTGTCCAACTGGAATGATCTAATGAATCTCTGTAGCTTTTTGCAGAGCAGGAGAAGCAGAAGGGATGTATTCCAGACGCTCCACGCCCAGCCCAGATTGAGCCCGGAGCCTTCACACTGAGCAACATCTTCAGTATGAAAAAGGGTGTCACTAAGTCGTTAGGTTCCTGGCGGGGGCTCAGATTGGTGATCCTCCTGCCTCATCCTCCCAGAGCGCTGAGATTACAGGTGTGCACCACCACACAGGGCCAGAGTATTCTCCTAAAGATAATTTCTTTACTCTGAAGAATTTAATTCCAAAAAAATTTCCAGTTTTCTTCCTCAAAATATTCTCTCTCACCTTACTGGCTGTTTTCTTTGAAAATACAAACATAGTCTCACAAAAATCATGGCATTTCAGCTTTCCGTTAAAGAGTCTTCCGCAGGGACATATGCACATTTTAAACTGCTGCTAAGCAAGACGCTGCCACCATTCAAACACGCACCTCAGACCTGGAGGCTGAAGTGAGGCTTGGGGAGGGTGCAGGAGGGGGGCGGGTACATGTGGAGGTCATGGGCCGGGAAATCAACCCCAGGGTGCAAAATCAGCATACGCCAATCAACAGTGCTTCCACTCACCAACAATGAACCCGCTGAGGAAGAACTCAAAGGCAGCTCCATTCAAAATAGCTTCACAAAAGGTAAATACTCAGGAATCAACCTAGCCAAGAAAGTATTGTGAAGACCTCTACAGTGAAAATTATAGAAGTCTGAAGAAATTGAAGAGGACATGAGAAAATGGAATGCCATCACTTGTTGTTGAATTAATATTGTTAAAATTACTGTTTTCAACACATTACCAAAAAATATATATGGATTTAATGCAGTCCCTAAAACAGGCGAGGTATGCTCGTGCACACCCACAATTTCAGCACTCTGGGAGGCTGAGGCAGGAGAGTAGCAAGTTTGAGTTCAGCCTGAGAAGCTCAGCAAGGCCTTGCTTTAGCAGTTTTTTTAAAAATAAGAAAAAATAGGCTGGAGTTTAATGCCCAACACTGAAATAACTCTGAAAGTTTACCTGGAGTCAAAAAGGCCCAGAATTAGACTAAGCAATCCTGGGCAAAGAGAGGAATGCTGGAGGTATCACAGTACCAATTCCATGTTCTACTGAAAAGCTACAGTGACAAAAACAATCTTGTACTGCATCCCCAAAAACCAAAACCAAAAAATCGCTAGATATGTAGACCTGTGGAATAGAACGGAAGGTACAAACAACCCTGGGCACCAAAACACATCTTATTCTTCAGAAAGGGGCCAAAAACATGTACTAGAGGAAAGAGAGCCTCTTAAACAAATGGTGTTGGAAAACTGGATGTACATTTGCACGAGACGGAAACTAGGTACCTGGGTCTTACCCTGTACCCAAATCAAAATGGTCAGATACCAAAAGACAAACTGTGCAAGTGCTGAAAGACAACACAGAAAAATACTTCAAAGAGTAGACACAGACACAGGCTGCCTGCATAGAGCCGGATAGAGGCAGGAAATAGCAACAGACCAATGCATGAGAGTGCAGCAAATTAAAAAGCTGCTGCATAGCTAAGGAGACAACTACAGCTCTCTATTGGTTCTTCTAATAGAGAACTAATAGCTAGAGTATATAAAGACTCCAAAAATCAAGCCCTGAAAAAACAATGACTCCATCAAAAAGTGGGCAAATGGATGGACATTCCTCAGAAGAACCAATGGCCGATACATACATGAAAAACCACTCAACAAATGCAAATCAAAATGGCTTTGAGATTGCATCTTACCACTGTCAGGATGGTTACACCACCAACAAACACACACACACACACACATGAATGCTAATGAGAAGGGGAGAGAGGAACCCTCCTACATTGTTAGTGGAAATCTAAAATATGGAGATTTCAAAAAATAAAAGGAAGAAAGAAAACTAAAATTAGGAATTCTATTTGACCCAGCTATATTTCCCCAGCAGATTCCTGAAAGAATTAAAGATCGACTATAGTCATCCATGCATTCTCACATTTATAGCAGCCTGATTCATAATAGCTAAGCTTTGGAAACAGTCTGTATGCCTGTCAGGAGGTGGATGGGCAGAGAAAATGTGGTATGAATTAATACACACATATATAATTTATATATGGAACTGTATTCCGCCATAGAGAATGAAATTATGTCATGTGTCGGAAAGTGGACGCACCATGAGATTACCATGTGCAGAGGTTTAGATCTCCCACTGGTGCGTGTAACAAACCCACGAGTCAGTCACCTGCCGAAGACCAGCCTCTGGGCAGCAGGCGTTTCTAGATCTAAACCTCTGCACGTGGTAATCTCAGGAAACACCTGCTGCCCAGAGGCTGGTCTTTGGCAGGTGATTGACTCGTGGGTTTGTTACACGCACCAGTGGGTTCACACTCACTGGTGTGCTGTAAGGAGGTGGCCTGGGAGAAGCTTCCCTTGGGGTGTGACCTGGACAGGCGTCCCTCCCCCCTAGCTCCTCCCTTTCCTGCTTCCAGACCCGCAGGACAGGAGCTGCTCTCCTCCCCCAGACCCTCCCACCGTGCCAAGTATGGACTGAACCCTCTGAAAACCACGGACCCAGATACACCTCTTGTTCTTTAAGTTGTGGTGTCAGGTATTGTGTCTGAGCAACGAGAGAATCACTGAGACAGTGTGTCATGTGAAACAAGCCACACTCAGAAAGTTAGCATTGCATGTTTTCTCCCTGTCTCTGTCTCTGTCTCCCTCCCCCCCTTCCTCTCTCTCTCTCTCTCTCTGTCCCTCTCTGTTTCTCGGTACTGGGGATCAAACTCACGACCTTGCGCTCACCAGGTAAACAATTGCACTGCTTAACTAAACCACCATCCCTCATGTTTTTTCTTATATGACAAATATGAAGTGTAAATAAATCAATGAATAAAACAATGGAGAAATGAAACCACAAGGCTGGCTCAGGGAAGGGAATTGGAGGTATGGGGGAGGAAAGTCAGGAATAAAAGAATTGAAAATGACCAAGATGTGTTCTGTGCAGCTTCCAATTCTGCAAAATGAGTGTCCCTATCCTAACTTACAAACATGCACTTTTAGGGATGGGTTTAATCTGAAGGAAGCATTCCTGATGGTCTCATTTAAGGATAAGTTCTACTTTCTCTCTGCATCTTGTAAGGAGGAAAAGAGGAGCACCAAATAAGCACGTGCACTGCTGTGAGCATTTTTCAAAGTGTATTCTTTTGTATTATGATGACACCAGTGGGAAAAACATAATAACATCTAAATGTTTCACCTTGACTTATTGATTTAAATTTTGAAATAAACATTATCCATTCCAACTTTTTCAGTGTTCAGTGCTTATTACATATAAATGAAGAAAACAAAGAGACATGAGATGCTACAGGACATGTATGTACCAGAGGAATCCGAGAAAAGGAAACATGACTTTTTAAAGTGCAAGATTTCGAAGACGCTTGCCTTTCACACTTACGGGGCTTTCCCTACAAGGGAAAATATGAGAAAGTGGTCAACTATGAATTCCTCTTTGCTCCCTGTCACTCAGCAGGCTAAGTGCAAATGCTTTAAGTCCTCTCAGTCGGGATGAAAAACAGTGCATTGTTTCCTAAGAGTGTTCAGGGGAAACAGCTGGCCAGGAAGCAGGCAATCGCCCTTCAGAGGGGGACACTTCATCCCTCCCGGTAACCCCGGATCTCTGCATTCATCCGAGGTTTTCTGCAGCATCCAAGCAATTTTTGCTTAACTGCTTGAATTCTTACATTTCCATCCAGCTCACAATAGAGGGTTTGTGACTAATATATGCAGCAGACACATATCATCAAGGACAAAACTGGCCTTCGGGACAGAGAAGGAACTGACAACAACCGAGACATTTATTCTCTATCAATGTGTTTGACTCACTAAATAATTTATTGTTGGTTAATGGTGAGTGACCATAATCCAAGCACCAGGGGAGGCTGAGGCAGGAGGATCACAAGTTCAAACTCAGTCTGGCCAAATAAATGATATAACAAGGGCCATGTCAAAATTATTTTTAAAAAAATTTAAAGGGAAAGAGATGAAGCTTGATATGAAGGTCCTGGGGTCAATTCCCAGGACGGCAAAAAATAAAATACAGCATTCGTGAATTTATTAAATGCTAACTATTGACTTCTCTGAAATATTTTAAGGAATACAAAGATGACACAATAGGATTTGGGCATTCAGGGAACTCACCACACAGTCAAGGTGCCTAGGAGATACAGACCAAATGGAGACTAACAAAAGATAGTAACTCAGTACAGTTACACACCAATGTGTATAGTGCTAGAAGCTAAGTGACTCCTTACTTAAAGACAAAAACCAAATGTCCTATGAAATCTTCCTTTTGTTTTATGAAGGTATTACTTTCTAGACAGGGAGACCTGCTAGGTCTTGCTGCCGTTTCACCAAGTTGATTATCGCAGTGATTATCGAGTTCTATGTCATTAAGCAGAGTTTTCGTCATGTGGGATGAGCTCCTCTGACCTTCACTCTTTATATCAAGACTGGTTGTTCAGTCCGTGTTCTCTGTCCTCAATTCTGCCATCGGGATTTTAGTTCACCACCACTGTACAAATTTCACATAGTGACTCAGGGTTGTTAAAGTTTTATTAGCTTAAAATGGAAAAAACATTCAAACAAATATTTATCACCCTAAGGACGCTGCTCAGTGTAGAGGTTACATGCTGCAGCTTGCCACCAGAACCCTGTTTTGTTGTTTCTTTAAACTCAACTCATGAAGCCTCAAGCCATCTTAGGAAAAAGGGTAGGATTTAAACAAACATGAATCAAGATAAGCTCATTTCAAACAAGGGATCCATAGGAAAATAACTTTAAATGTTTCTTTGCTTACAAGTGAAATTAAAGGATAATTTCTCTGGTTTTCAAAGGAATGTAAATCTGCAGACTAATATCTGGGAACTGTAGTATGTAGACAAGTGTTAAAGAATACAGCCCCAAAGTCAGCACCATCTGTCACAGGTGACAGGTGATCGTAAGAACGATGTCACACCCACCCACATACTGACAAATCACTGAAACTGATTCATTAGGAACACTACCAACACATCACTACTCTAAAAAATGGAGAACAAAAGTAACACTGAATGAGGGAAAGAGGATTAGCTATCTGACTCCAAAAGTATTAATCTTTGGCTTCCACACTAAAGAGCATATTTTGTGGGCTTTGTGGGCTAAAACACAAAGATTTCACAAATGCGAATCATTAAAGAAAGCCAAACTGTGTTTTCATTCAATTATTTGAGGGTAAACATTCCAAGAGATCGAGTTTCTCTCATATTTCAAGAGCCTTAATAAAAGGCAGGAAAGATACATGAAAGCCACACTGGGCTTTTGAGGGAACCCCATGTTCTTTAAAAACCACTGTGAAACTTCAAATCAAAGCCCAATTAGCAAGCTAGACACCAAGGCTCACCTCCAAGACGGCCACCACTGGCAAACCCCTCAGACGGTTCTTGGAAATTGGGTCAAAGGAGACTAAAATAAAGAAAAATTTTCAGAACATGATTAAACTTAAGATCCAGCTCTTGAACTCATCTTTATCAAATGACAAAAATCACTTTAAAAAAAAAACCTGAACGCAAACTGAAAAATCATTAGGGTATTTTAGTTTACCTTGAAAGAAATCTTTCTCAAGATTAATGTGACAGGATATTACAAATATAATGATTTAAGAGTACTAGTAACCATTTTTTAAAGGACAAATAAAAAAATAAGAAATAAAGACCTGATGATTTTACGAGAAATTTGTTATGTGAGCCACTGGACACAAATTTCCATAAAATGGAAATAGAGCAGAAAGGAATCAGGAAACCAAACCAGAACCCACTAAAAAGACATCGGCAATTATCTTTAAATATCTGTTGCAAACAAGAAAAAGAGAAACCTATTTTTCCTTCCTGGGCAATAAAACATAAAAAGCTCCATTTGGAACAAGTGAAAAAAGGCAGCATTGTGAAATAATCCCCATCCAATTACCCTTGGACACCCTCTGTCATTATAGGAGAAATGAAATCATTAGTATGTAGTCTACATATATAAATACTCGGGTGCGTTAAAAAAATTTTCCTTTTACTGAGTTAACCCCCAATTTAGATAATACTTTCTCATTTTACAAAGAGAAACCCAAAGATGAAGGTTTAAACTCCAATAATTTTGGCAAATTTTACATGAAACTAAAGCATATGATCAAAATAAGGGAGGATTTTCAAAAGAATGGAGGGTTTCCCACATTTCAGTTGCTGCAAGATTTCAAATACATTTCAGGCATGCTGTTTGTTCCTAATTTTGTCTTAAAGATTCTAAGAATAGTTTTGAAATGATTTCACTCCCTTGAAAGCTGCGTGTATGCTCTTAATATTTAAATCATTTTATTATGAAATATAAGTAACAGACTTCATAGCACAGAACGCTGGACGCACCGGCGGTGTACATAAGTGGCATACTATCACTACTTTACCAAGGAAATACTGGTAATGACCTTAGAGGAAGTGCTTATTTGGCTCCTGAATGAGCCAGCTGTGCAGAGCATCTCTTTCAACGTCCGGCTCCCTGCATCCCGAGAGGAGGATGGAACCGCACGAAGCCCCTGCCCACAGCCCTCAGGCTCCTGCCCCGCATCTGTCAGGGTTTCCGCTCACCTAACATGCTCAGTCATTTTCAATCTCCTCTCCCATTTCCAGGTCCTCACCGCTTCCCCTCACCGCACCCCACCTGTCCCACTTCATCATTGGCAAGAGTCTGCAAGCGCTCCCCGGGAAGCCTAGACGCCGGCCTGTCCCTGCCCACCCCTTCCTCCTCCTCCGGGAGTCTTCCTCCGCCCTGCCCTCACTGGTCCCTCTCCCTGCTCACTGCGTTCCCCGCCCCCTTCGCCATCGCTGTGACAGAGTCTCACCTGTCTCCTCCTCAGATCCGTCCCTCATCTTCCTCCCCTTGGTGTGCTGACTCCCGGGGAGCACCGTTCCTCCAAGGTGTGGTTTCACCTGTTCACTGCTTCACTGTCCTGCCACTTTCGCACCTGTCTGCAGCCTGGGTTCTTTGCACATCTGTTCACTCATGTCACACTTTCCATGAAGTTATGGAAGCGCTCCACACTGAGAACTCCCGCAGACACTTGTCACTTTTC
>PVJX010041045.1:0-14873 GCA_004027295.1 Dolichotis patagonum | reverse complement strand
GTGATATCATACTGGGTCACTGTGTTGTTACAATTTTACTGGTGAAATCGCAATGGCCAGTTGTGATATCACAGTGGGTAATCATGATATCTCAAAGGAAAATTGCAATGTCATACTGGGAATTGCGAGGTCACAATAGAACACATATCATAATAGTGCATTATGATGTCACAAAGGCATAGCATGTTGCCAAAATGTGATACCATGATGTCATATCCAACATTGTGGTGTCACAATTGGCAGTTGTAATATTGTCAGATAATTTAAATGTCATGATGAGAATTGTTAGGTCTTAATTGTGTATTGTGATGGCACATTGGCAGTATACAAGGTCACAACAGGGTGTTATGATGTCACAGTAGGACATGGTGATGTCACAGTAGGAGTCCTAAAAGAAAGGAAAGGAAGGAAAAGGAAAAAAATATCAAATTTACATCTGGTTTTGTGTGTGTAACATAGTATTAAAAGAAATAGATAAAAAAATTGCAATTCTTCCAATACATTGAGACTGGAAGAGTTCTAAAATGCCAAAAAAAAGCAAATGTTGCATTCAAGTGAAGGCATTTTTTACCAGAAACTATTTGAAACATAAATCTTAGAACTCTGAATCCAGTACTTTTTTGGGGATTGGAGCTGTAAGAAGTGTAGAATTGTTTCTTGGAAGATCTTCTAATCATAATTAAGGTAAATATAGGTTGTGATGTGGCCCTAATGGAGCATTCTGTGATCAAAATGGAAATTATGAGCTAGTGACGTCGCTTTATAAAGTCAGAATGGGGGAAGAGTGAGATCCTAATGGGGATATCCTGATGGCACAGGAGATAATTGTGATGTCATGATGGGATATTTTATATCACAATAGGGAATTTGGAGGTCACAGTGGGGCATAGTGTCAGCATAAAGGAATGGCATGGTACCATAATGAGGACACTGATATGGTAACGAGGGCAATGTCAGATCACCATGGGGAATCGTGAAGTAACAGTGAAAAGTGTCTCATCATAGGTACAGTGGTGTCACAATAGGGTGCTGTGATGTCACAGTGGACTGTTGTTCTGTCACAATCATGCATGTACTCTTTTTGCTGGAGAACTGTGATATCACTAGGGTTTATCGTGATGTTGTAATGGATCATTATTATAACATGATGGGGAATTCTTTAGTCATATGGAGTACTATGATGTCACAATGGGGTGGTGTGATACCACAATAGGATATGTGAAGTCACAGTAAGGCATGATGATGTCACAATCGGATATTTTGAGGCCATATTTGGCACAGTTATGTCATAATGTGTATCTATGTCGTCACAGTGGGGAATTGTGGTATCATAAATGTGGATTGTGCTGCTATAATGAGGGCAATGTGAGGTCATAATAGGGTAATTGTGGTGTCACACTGGAAATGATGCTGTCACAATGGGCCAAGTTAGTGTCACCACAGTGCATCTTGAGGTGACAGTGAATCATTATACTGTGAAAAAAAAGGAATTGTGATGCTATAATGGGGACTTTGATGTCATCATGTGCACTTGTGTCACGCTTGGCAGTTATGAGGTCACAAGAGAAAACTGGAACATCAATGCAGAATTGTCTGTTCATAATGGGGAATTGACAATTCCTGATGTGGGTATCATGATGTCAAAATAGGGCAGGGTCGTGTTACAATGGTGTATTGTAATGCCATAATGTGGAACTATGCTGTCATAACATGTGACTGTGATGTCACAATTGGGAATTGTGATGTCATAAAGGTTTATTGTGCTGCTATAATTATAGACCAGTAGCTCATAATCAGGGAGTTGTTTCACTATATTATGCAATTCTGATTTTCCCAATGGGCATCATGAGGTAACAATATGGCATTCTTTGGTGACAATACAGAATTGGGATATCATAGTGGGGCACTGTCATGTCACAATGGTCCTGGTGATATCAAAGTTGGCAATTGTGATGTCACAGTGGTCAATCATGATGTCACAAAGGAAATTTGAATGTCATAATGTGAACTGAGTGGTTAAAACTGAACACATATCACAATAGGACATTATGATGACACCAATGCATAGCATGATGTTATAATGTGATACCATGATGTCATATCCATCATTGTGAGGTCACAATTGTCAATTGTGATGTTGTAAGATAATTTAAATGTCATGATGAGAATTGTGAGATCTGAGTTGTGAACTGTGATGTCACATTGGCAGTATATGAGGTCACAATAGGGCGTTATCAAGTCACAGTAGGTCATGGGGATGTCACAGCAGGAAAAGGAAAAGAAAGGAAGGAAAAGGAAAGAAATACCATCTGGCATCTGGTTTTTTGTGTGTGAGCCTAATATATAAAAGAAATAGATAAAAACATTACAATATTTCCACTATCTTGAGACTGGAAATTATTTCTTAAATGCCTGAAAAATCAAATGTTACGTTCAAGTAAACTCATTTGTTAGCAGAATCAAATTGAAACATAAATCTTATAACACTGAATGCAGTACTTTTTGTGGGCCTGGAGCTGCATGAAGGGTTATAGGGTGCCTCGTAGATCTTCTAATCATAGTTAAGGTAAACATAGGTTGGGATGGGGCACTATTGGAGCATTATGTGATCAAAATGGAAATTATGAGCTAATGATGTGGCTTTATAAAGTCAGAATGGGGGAAGAGTGAGATCCTAATGGGGGGTTCCTGATGGCACTGCAGAGAATTTTGATGTCATAATGGGATATTTGATGTCACAATAGGGACTTTGGATGTCACAGTGGGGCATAGTGACAGCATAAAGGAATGCCATGATACCATAATGAGGACACTGAGATGATAACGAGGACAATGTGAGATCATAATAGGGAATTGTGAAGTAACAGTGAAAAACATGCATCCTGGGGTACAGTGGTATCACAATAGGGAGCTGTGATGTTATATTGGAGTGTTGTTCTGTCAAAAGGACGCATCTACTGTTCTGTCTGCAGAACTGTGTTTTGACAAGAGTTTATGGTCATGCTGCAATGTCTGATTATGATATCATGATGGGGAATTCTGAAGTCATATGGAGAACTATGATGTCACAATGGGGTGCTGTGATTCCACAATAGGATGTGTGAAGTCAAAATGCGGCATGATGATTCCACAATGGAATACTATGATGCCATATTTTGTACAGTGATGTAATAATGTGCAACTATTTTGTCACAGAGGGGAATTGTGTTATCATAAAGGCTGATTGTGCTGCTCTAAAGAGGGCAATGTGAGGTCATATTTGGGTAACTGTGATGTCACAACGGAAATGACGATGTCACAATGGGCAAAGCTAGTGTCAGCACAGTGCACCTTGAGGTGAAAGTGAATCATTACCCTGTGATAAAGGTGAATTGTGATGGAATAATGGGGACTGTGAATGTCACAAGGGGCACTTGTGTCACTTTGGGCAGTTATGATGTCACAAAAGAAAACTGTAACATCCATAGAGAATTCTCTGGTCATAATGGGGAATTGACAAGTCATGATGAGGGTATCATCAAGTCAACATAGGGAAGTGTGCTGTCACAGCGGGTACTGTAATGCCATAATGTGGAACTATGATGTCATAACATGTCACTGTGATGTCACAGTTGGGAAACGTGATGTCATAAATGTTAATTGTGCTTTTATAATTAGGCAACATGTGCTCATAATTTGGGAGTAGTTTTGCTAAAATACGGAATTGTGATGCTCCAACAGGGCATCATGAGGTAACAATATGGCATTATTGGGTGACAATACTACATTGTGATATCATACTGGGTCACTGTGATGTTACAGTTGTACTGGTGATATCACAGTGGGCAATTGTGATATCATTGTGGGCAATCATGATATCTCAAAAGAAAATTGGAATGTCATACAGGGAGTTGCGATATCACATAGAACACATGTCATAATAGAGCATTGTGATGTCACAAAGGCATAACATGATGCCAAAATGTGATACATGATGTCATATCCATCATTGTGGTGTCACAATTGGCAATTGTGATATCGTAAGATAATTTAAATGTCATGATGAGAATTGTGAGATCTTAATTGTGAATTGTGATGGCACATTGGCAGTATACGAGGTCACAATAGGGTGTTATGATGTCACAGTAGGACATGGTGATGTCACAGCAGGAGTAGTAAAACTTAGGAAAGGAAGAAAAAGGAAAAAATATCAAACTTACATTTGGTTTTGTGTGTGTAACCTAGTATTAAAAGAAATAAATAAAAAAATTACAATTCTTCCAAAATATTGAGACTGGAAAAGAGTTCTCAAATGCCGGAAAAAGCAAATGGTACATTCAAGTGAAGGCATTTTTTAGCAGAAACAATTTGAAACATAAATCTTAGAACTCTGAATCCAGTACATTTTTGGGCCTTGGAGGTGTATGAAGTGTGAAAGTGTGCCTTGGTAGATCTTCTAATCATAATTAAGGTAAACATAGGTTGTGATGGGGCCCCAATGGAGCATTATGTGATCAAAATGGAAATTATGAGCCAGTGATCTCGCTTTATAAAGTCAGAATGGGTGAATAGTGAGACCCTAATGAAGGTATCCTGATGGCACAGGAGAGAATTGTGATGTCATATTGGGATATTTAATATCATGATAGGGCTTTTGGAGGTCACAGTGGGGCATAGTGACAGCATAAAGGAATGGCATGGTGCCAAAATGTGGACACTGATATGGTAACGAGAGCAATGTGAGATCACCATGGGGAATTGTGAAGTAACAACGAAAATTGTCTCATCATGGGGTACAGTGGTGTCACAATAGGGTGCTGTGATGTCACAGTGGAGTGTTGTTCTGTCGCTACCATGCATCTGCTCTTTTTGCTGGAGAACTGCGATATCACTAGGGTTTATTGTGATTTTGTAATGGATCATTATGATATCATGATGGGGAATTGTTAAGTCAAATGGAGAACTATGATGTCGCAATGGGGTGGTGTGATACCACAATAGGATGTGGTAAGTCACAATAAGGCATGATGATGTCACAATGGGACATTTTGAGGCCATATTTGGTACAGTGATGTCATAATATGCATCTATGTCGTCACAGTGGGGAATTGTGTTATCACAAAGGTTGATTGTGCTGCTCTAATGAGGGCAATGTGAGGTCATAATAGGGTAATAGTGGTGTCACACTAGAAATGATGTTGTCACAATCGGCATGTTAGTGTCACCACAGTGCAACTTGAGGTGACAGTGAATCATTTTACTGTGAAAAAAAAGGAATTGTGATGCTATAATGGGGACTTTGATGTCATCATGGGCACTTGTATCACACTGGGCAGTTATGAGGTCACAAGAGAAAACTGGAACATCAATGCAGAATTGTCTGTTCATAATGGGGAATTGACAATTCCTGATGTGGGTATCATGATGTCAAAATAGGGCAGCGTGGTGTTAAAATGGGGTATTGTAATGCTATAATGTGGAACTATGCTGTCATAAAATGTCACTGTGATGTCCCATTTGGGATTTGTTATGTAATAAAGGTTAATTGTGCTGCCATTATTATAGAAGAGGAGCTCAAAATCAGGGAGTTGTTTCGCTATAACATGCAATTGTGATGTTCTCACTGGACATCATGAGTTAAGAATATGGCCTTCTTGGGTGAGAATACAGAATTGTGATAACATAGTGGGGCACTGTGATGTCACAATGGTCCTGGTTATATCACAGTGGGCAATTCTGATGTCACAGTGGGCAGTCATGATGTCACAAAGGAAATTTTAATGTCATAATGTAAATTGCGAGACTAAAATAGAACACATGTCACAATAGGGCATTTTTATGACACAAATGCATAGCATGATGTTATAATGTGATACCATGGTGGCATATCCATCATTGTGATGTCACAATTTTCAATTGTGATGTTGTAAGATAATTTAAATGTCATGATGAGAATTGTGAGATCTGAGTTGTGAATTGTAATGTCACATTGGCAGTATATGTGTTCAAATTAGGGCATTATCATGTCACAGTAGGACATGGCGATGTCACAGCCGGAAAAGGAAAAGAAAGGAAGGAAAAGGAAAGAAATATCAAACTGGCGTCTGGTTTTTTTTGTGTGTGAGCCTAGTAATAAATAAATAGATAAAAAAATTACAAATTTTCCACTATCTTGAGAGTGGAAAATATTTCTAAAATGCCTGAAAAAGCAAATGCTACATTCAAGTAAACTCATTTGTTAGCAGAAACAAATTGAAACATAAAACTTAGAACTCTGAATACAGTACTTTTTGTGGGCCTTGAGCTGCAGGAAGGGTTACAGGGTGCCTTTGTAGATCTTCTAATCATAAAGAAGGTAAACATAGGTTGTGATTGGGCACTATTGGAGCATTATGTGATCAAAATGGAAATTATGAGCTAACGATGTGGCTTTATAAAGTCAGAATGGGGGAAGAATGAGATACTCATGGGGGATTCCTGATGGCACTGCAGAGAATTTTGATGTCATAATGGGATATTTGATGTCACAGTAGTGAATTTGCAGGTCAGAGTGGGGCATAGTGACAGCTTAAAGGAATGCCATGAAACCATAATGAGGACACTGACATGATAACGAGGCCAATGTGAGATCATAATGGGAATTTTGAAGTAACAGTGAAAAACATGCATCCTGGGGTACAGTATCATAGCGAGCTGTGATGTCACAGTGGAGTTTTGTTCTGTCACAAGGATTCTTCTACTTTTATGATTCGAGAACTGTGTTTTGACAAGGGTTTATGGTCATGCTGTAATGGATGATTCTGATATCATGATGGGGAATTCTGAAGTCATATGGAGAACTATGATGTAGCAATGGGGTGCCGTAATTCCACAATAGGATGTGTGAAGTCACAATAAGTCATGATATTGTCACAACGGGATATTTTGAGGCCATATTTGGTACAGTGATATCATAATATGCATCTAAATCGTCACAGTGGGGAATTGTGTTATCATAAAGGTTGATTGTGCTGCTCTAATGAGGGCACTGTGAGGTCATAATAGGATAATTGTGATGTCACACCAGAAATGATGTCACAATGGGCCAAGCCAGTGTCACCACAGGGCACCTTGAGGTGAAAGTGAATCATTACCCTGTGAATAAGGGATGTTGCGATGGAATAATGGGGACCGTGATGTCACAATGGGCACGTGTCAATTTGGGCAGTTATGATGTCACAAAAGAAAACTGTAACATCCATAGAGAATTCTCTGGTCATAATGGGGAATTTACAAGTCATGATGAGGGTATCATCAAGTCAACATAGGGCAGGGTGCTGTCACAACGGAGTAGTATAATGCCATAACGTGGAACTATGATGTCATAACATGTCACTGTGATGTCACAGTTGGGAATTGTGATGTCATAAATGTTAACTATGCTGTTATAATTCGGCAATATGTGCTCATAATTTAGGAGTAGTTTTGCTGAAATAGGGAATTGTGATGTTCCAACTGGGCATCATGTGGTAACAATATGGCATTGTTGCGTGACAATACAACAATGTGATATCATACTGGGTCACTGTGATGCTACAATTGTACTGGTGATATCACAGTGGGCAATTGTGATATCACAGTGGGCAATCATGATATCTCAAAGGAAAATTGTAATTTCATACTGTGACTTGCGAGGTCACAAAGAACACATGTCATAATACTGCATTATGATGTCACAAAGGCATAGCATGATGCCAAAATGTGACACCATGATGTCATATCCATCATAGTGGTGTCACAATTGGCAATTTCGATATTGTAAGATAATTTAAATGTCATTATGAGAATTGTGAGATCTTAATTGTAAATTGTGAGATTTTAATTTTGAATTGTGATGTCATATTCGCAGTATACGAGGATAAAATAGGGTGTTATGATGTCACAGGAGGACATGCTGATATCACAGCAGGAGTAGTAAAAGAAAGGAAAGGAAGGAAAAGGAAAAAAATATCAAACTTACATCTGGTTTTGTGTGTGTAACCTAGTATTAAAAGAAATAGATAAAAAAATTACATTTTTTCCAATATATTGAGACTGGAAAAGAGTTCTCAAATTCCTGAAAAAGCAAATGTTACATTCCAGGGAAGGCATTTTTTAGCAGAAACAATTTTAAACATAAATCTTAGAACTCTGAATCCAGTACATTTTGGGGCTTTGGAGCTGTATGAATTGTAGAACGGTGCCTTGGAAGATCTTCTAATCATAATTAAGGTAAACATAGGTTGTGATGTGGCCCTAATGGAGCATTAGGGGATCAAAATGGAAATTATGAGCTAGTGATGTCGCTTTATAAAGTCAGAATGCGGGAATAGTGAGATCCTAATGGGGGCATCCTGATGGCACAGGAGAGAATTGTGATGTCATGATGGGATATTTTATATCACAATAGGGAATTTGGAGGTCACAGTGGGGCATAGTGACACCATAAAGAATGGCATGGTACCATCATGAGGACACTGATATTTTAACGAGGGCAATGTGAGATCACCATGGGAATTGTGAAGTAACAGTGAAAAGTGTCTCATCATGGGGTACAGTGGTGTCACAATAGGGTGCTGTGATGTCACAGTGGAGTGTTGTTCTGTCACAAGGATGCATCTATTCTTATCACTCGAGAACTGTGTTTTGACAATTGTTTATGATCAGGGTGTAATGGATGATTATGACATCATGATGGGGAATTCTAAAGTCATATGTAGAACTATGATGTCACAATGGGGTGCTGTGA
Organism: Dolichotis patagonum; assembly: GCA_004027295.1. Lineage (NCBI taxonomy): Eukaryota > Metazoa > Chordata > Mammalia > Rodentia > Caviidae > Dolichotis > Dolichotis patagonum. The sequence continues at coordinate 6,127 of PVJX010041045.1, read as the reverse complement.
TTCCACAATAGGATGTGTGAAGTCACAATGAGGCATGATGATTCCACAATGGAATATTTGATGCCATAATTCGTACAGTGATGTAATAATGGGCAACTATGTTGTCACAGTGGGGAATTGTGGTATCATAAATGTTGATTGTGCTGCTCTAATAAGGCCACTGTGAGGTCATAATTGGGTAATTGTGATGTCACACTGGAAATGATGATGTCACAGTGGGACAATCTAATGTCACCACAGGGCAACTTGAGGTGAAAGTGAATCATTACCCTGTGAAAAAGGGGAATTATGATGTTATATTGGGGACTGTGATGTCACAATGGGCACTTGTGTCACTTTGGGCAGTTATGATGTCACAAAAGAAAACTGTTACATCCATATTGAATTCTGTTCATAATAGGGAATTGACAAGTCATGATGAGGGTATCATCAAGTCAACATAGGGCAGTGTGCTGTCACAACGGGCTACTGAAATGCCATAATGTGGAACTATGATGTCATAACATGTCACCGTGATGTCACAGTTGGGAATTGTGATGTCATAAATGTTAATTGTGCTGTTACAAGTAGGCAACATGTGCTCATATTTTAGGAGTAGTTTTGCTAAAATAGGGAATTGTGATGATCCAGCTGGGTATCATGTGGTAACAATATGGTATTATTGGGTGACAATACAACATTGTGATATCATACTTGGTCACTGTGGTGTTACAATTGTACTTGTGATATCACAATGGGGAATTGTGATATCGCAGTGGGCAATCATGATATCTCAAAGGAAAATTGTAATGTCATAATGGAAGTTGCGAGGTCACAATAGAACACATGTCATAATAGTGCATTATGATGTCACAAAGGCATAGCATGATGCCAAAATGTGATACCATGATGTCATATCCATCATTGTGGTGTCACAATTGGCAATTGTGATATTGTAAGATAATTTAAATTGCATGAGGAGAATTGTGAGATCTTAATTGTGAATTGTGATGTCATATTGGCAGTATATGAGGTCACTATAGAGTGTTATGATGTCACAGTAGGACATGGTGATGTCACAGCAGGAGCTCATAATAGGGTAATTGTGGTGTCACACTGGAAATGATGCTGTCACAATGGGCCAAGTTTGTGTCACCACAGTGCAAATTGAGGTGACAGTGAATCATTATGCTGTGAAAAAAAAAGCAATTGTGATGCTATAATGGGGACTTTGATGTCATCATGGGCACTTGTGTCACACCTGGCAGTTATGAGGTCACAATAGAAAACTGTAACATAAATGCAGAATTGTCTGTTCATAATGGGGAGGTGACAATTCCTGATGTTGGTATCATGATGTCAAAATAGGACAGGGTGGTGTTAAAATGGGCTATTGTAATGCCATAATGTGGAACTATGCTGTCATAACATGTCACTGTGATGTCACAATTGGGAATTCTGATGTCATAAATGTTAACTGTGCTGCTATAATTATAGAACAGGAGCTCATAATCAGGGAGTTGTTTCGCTATAATATGCCATTGTGATGTTCCCACTGGGCCTCATGAGGTAACAATATGGCATACTTGGGTGACAATACAGAACTTTGATATCATAGTGGGGCACTGTGACGTCACAATGGTCCTGGTGATATCACAGAGGGCAATTGTGATGTCATAGTGGGCAATCATGATATCTCAAAGAAAAATTGTAATGTCATACTGGGAGTTGTGAGGTCACAATAGAACACATGTCATAATAGTGCATTATGATGTCACAAAGGCATAGCATGATGCCAAACTGTGATACCATGATGTCATGTCCATCATTGTGGTGTCACAATTGGTAATTCTGATGTTGTAAGACAATTTAAATGTCATGATGAGAATTGTGAGATCTTAATTGTGAATTGTGATGTCAAATTGGCAGTATGCGAGGTCACAATTGGGCAGTATTCTGTCACAGTACGACATGGTGATGTCACAGCACATATAGGAAAAGAATGGAAAGCAAGGAAAAGGAAAGATATCAAACTGTTATCTGGTTTTCTGTGTGTGTGAACCTAGTGTTAAAAGAAATAGAAAAAAAAATTCAAATTCTCCCATGATCTTGAGACTGGAAAAGAGTTCTTAAATGCCTGAAAAAGCAAATGTTACATTCAACTGAAGGCATTTGTTAGCAGACACAAGTTGAAGCATAAATCTTAGAACTCTGAATCCAGTCCTTTTTTTTGCCGGCAGCTGTATGAAGTGTAATAGGGTGCCCTCGAAGATCTTCTATTCACAATTAAGTTAAACATGGTTTGTGATGGGGCCCTAATGGAGCATTATGTGATCAAAATGGAACTTATGAGGTAATGATGTGGCTTTATAAAGTCAGAATGTGGGACGTGTGAGATCCTAATGGGGGTATCCTGATGTCAGAGCAGAGAATTGTGATGTCATTATGGGATTTTGATATCACAATAGCGATTTTGAAGGCCACAGTGGCACATCATGATAGCAGAAAGGAATGGCACGGTACCATAATGGGGACACTGAGATGATAGCCAGGGCAATGTGAGATCATAATGGGGAATTGTGAAGTAATAGTAAAAAGTATGTCATCATGGGGTGCAGTGGTGTCACAATAGGGTGCTGTGATGTCACAGGGGAGAGTTGTTCTGTCACCATGGTGCATCCAGTGTTATCACTGGAGAACTGTGATGACACAAGGATTTATTTTGATGCTGTAATGGATGATTATGATATCATGATGGGGAATTCTGCAGTCATATGGAGAACTATGAGGTCACACTGGGATGTTGTGATACCAAAATGGGATGTGTGAGTTCTAAATAAGGCATGATGATGTCACAATAGGATATTTTGATGCCATATTTGGTACAGTGATGTCGTAATGTCCAAATATGTTGTCACAGCGGGAAACGGTAGTATCATAAAGTTTGAAGGTGCTGCACTAATGAGGGCAATGTGAGGACTTAATAGGGTAATTGTGGTGTCACACCGGAAATGATGATGTCACAATGTGCCAAGCTAATGTCACCACAAGGCAACTTGATGTGACAGTGAAGCATTACCCTGTGAAAAAAAGGAATTGTGATGCTATAATGGGGACTGTGATGCCATCATGGGCACTTGTGTCACAAAAAAAACTGTAACATCAATGAGGAATTGTCTGGTCATAATGGGGTACTGACAAGTCACGAAGAGGACATCATGATGTCAAAATAGGGCAGGGTGTTGGCCAAATTGAGCATTTCAATGGAATAATGTGGAACGATGACGTCATAACAGGTAACTGTGATGTTCAAATTGGGAATTGTGATGTCATAAAGGTTTATTGTGCTGCTATAATTAGGCAACATGAGCTCATCATTGCGGAGTTGTTTTGCTATCATGGGGAATGGTGATGTTCCAACTGGGAATCATGAGTTCACTAAATGCACTGTAGGGTGACAATACAATATTGTGATATCTTAATGGGGCCCTGTGTTGCCACAATTGTCCTGGTGATATCACAGTGAGCAATTGTGATGTCACCAATTGAAATTGTAAATTCAAAAGGAGAGTTGCGAGGTCACAATAGAACACTTGTCACAATAGGGCATTATAATGTCACAAAGGCCTAGCATGATGCTATAATGTGATACCGTGATGTCTTATCCAACATTATGGTGTCACAATTGGCAATTGTGATATTGTAAGATAATTTAAATGTCATCATGAGAACTGTGAGATCTTAATTGTGAATGGTGATGTCACATTGGCAGTATACGAGGTCAAAATAGGGAGTTATGTGGTCACAGTAGGACATGGTGATGTCACAGCAGGAATAGGAAAAGAAAGGCAAGGAAGGAAAAGAAAGAAATATCAAACTGGCATCTGGTTATTTGTGTGTGTGAACCAAGTATTAAAAGACATAGATAAAAATATTACAATTCTTCCAATATTTTGAGACTGGAAAAGGGTTCTTAAATGCCTGAAAAAGCCAATGTTACATTCAAGTGAAGGCATTTGTTAGCAGAAACAACCTGAAACATAAAACTTAGAACTCTCAATCCAGTAATTTTTCTGGGCATGGAGCTCTATGAAGTGTAGCAGGGTCCCTTCAAAGAGCTTCTAATCATAATTAAGGTAAACATAGGTTGCGATGGGGCCCTAATGGAGGACTATCTGATCAAAATGGAAATTATGAGCTAATGATGTGGCTTTATAAAGTCAGAATGGGGGAAGAGTGAGATCCTAAAGGGGGTGTTCTGATGGCACAGCAGAGAATTGTGATGTCATAATGGGATTTTTGATATGACAATATGGAATTCGGATGTCAGAACGGGGCATAATGACTGCATAAAGGAATGGCATGATAGCATGATGAGCACACTGAGACGATAACGAGGGCAATGTGAGAACAAAATGGGGAATTGGAAGTAAACGTGAAAAGTATGTCCGCATGGGGTACAGTGGTATCACAAAAGGACGCTGTGATGTCACAGTGGAGTGTTGTTGTGCCACATTGATGCATCTACTGTTATCACTGAAGAAATGTAATGTCACATGGGTTAAGTGTGATGCTGTTATGGATGATTATGATATCATGATTGGTAATTCTGAAGTCATATGGATCACTATGATGTTACAACGTGGTGTTGTGATACCACAATAGGATGTGTGAAGTCACCATAAGGCATGATGATGTCACAATTGGATATTTCCATGCCATATTTCGAACAGTGATGTCATAATGTGCAACTGTGTTGTCACAGTGGGGTATTGCAGTAACATAAATGTTGATTGTGCTGCTCTAGTGAGGGCAATGTGAGGTCATAATAGGGTAATTGTGGTGTCACACTGGAAATGATGATGTCACAGTGCGCCAAGCTTGTGTCACCACACCTTGATGTGACAGTGAAGCATTACCCTGTGAAAAAGGGGAATTTTGATGCTATAATGGGGACTCTGATGTCATCATGGGCACTTGTGCCACACTGGGAGTTTATCATGTCACAAAAGAAAACTGTAACATCAATGGGGAATAATCTGTTCATAATGGGGAATTGACAAGTCAGGAGAAGGGTATCATAATGTCAAAATAGGGCAGCGTGGTGTCACAATTGGGTATTGTAATGACATAATGTTGAACTATGATGTCATAACATGTCACTGTGATGTTGCAATTCGGAATTGTGATGTCAAAAAGGTTAATTATGCTGCTATAAATAGGCAACATGAGCTCATAATTGTGGAGTAGTTTGGCTATCATGGGGAATGGTGATGTTCCATTTGGGCAGCATGAGGTCACAAGATGGCATCATTGGGTAACCATACAACATTGTGATATCTTGGTGGGGCACTGTGATGTCACACGGATCCTGGTAATATCACCGTGGCCAATTGTGATGTCACAGTGGGCCATCATGAAGTCACAATGGAAAATTGCAATGTCATAATGGGAGTTGCAAGGTCACAAGTGAACACATGTCACAATAGGTCATTTTGATGTCACAAAGGCATAGCATGATGCTATAATGTGATACCATGATGTCATGTCCATCATTGTGATGTCACAATTGGTAATTGTGATGTTGTAAGACAATTTAAATGTCATGATGAGAATTGTGAGATCTTAATTGTGAATTGTGATGTCAAATTGGCAGTATGCGAGGTCAACATTGAGCGTTATTTTCTCACACTAGGACATGGTGATGTCACAGCAGATATAGGAAAAGAAAGGAAAGGAAGGAAAAGGCAAGATATCAAACTGGTATCTGGTTTTCTGTGTTTGTGAACCAAGTATTAAAAGACATAGATAAAAAAATTCCAATTCTCCCATGATCTTGAGACTGGAAAAGAGTTCTTAAATGCCGGAAGAAGCAAGTGTTACATTTAAGTGAAGGCATTTGTTAGCAGACACAAGTTGAAGCATAAATCTTAGAACTCTGAATCCAGTCCTTTTTTTGGCCGGCAGCTGTATGAAGTGTAGTAGGGTGCCCTCGAAGATCTTGTATTCATAATTAAGGTAAACATCATTTGTGATGGGGCCCTAATGGAGCATTATGTGATCAAAACGAACTTATGAGCTAATGATGTGGCTTTATAAAGTCAGAATGTGGGAAGTGTGAGATCCTAATGTGGGTATCCTGATGGGA
>PVJX010041044.1:0-14885 GCA_004027295.1 Dolichotis patagonum | reverse complement strand
CACTCCTCCCCAGGGAGTAACCTGGGCAGTCCTTTCCAAAGCCTGGGTGTGGGGTGATGCGCAGACACCCCACACCATTAGGAGGGGATTCGTGGGTTCTAGAAGCCCCAGTCTCTGCAAATGGTTAAAAACATTACAAAATATGTCAAATAAATTCAAAAAATAAGTTAGAAGCACTAGGCCTGTGCTAAGTAATTTCACAGGTCATCTGCACATTAACCCGGGTAGAGGCGACTTCATGCATCAAAGCCAAGTAGATAACATGCAGGAGCTTTAGTTACTCAGTTTTTTTCAGCATCTTGAGAAAGATGTTGTTATCTCCACTTGTTTTCAGGTGAGGCTGAGGAAAGTTAAATAATTTGCAAAAAGTCACACAGCTAGGGAGCAAAAGATCCAGACGATAGATCCAAGGCCCCATCCCAGGCCCAGACCCGCACCCACAGGGCCAGAACCTCTGGGAAGGGACGCGGAAATACTCTGTTGAACAAAAGGCCAGCGAGTGATAATTATCCACAAAGTCCAAGGAGACGGCTGCTCTGGGACAGGCGGGCGCTGAGCCCAGCTCTCCCGCTGAGTGAAGGAGCAGATACTGTGGGCGACACAAGGCAGCCACAGCTAAGAATAAGCCACACCCCCCTGGAGCTCACCCGATCATAGTATTATGGTCCGGTCACTCCTCGGCTTGGTCACCCTGCACTGCGCGATTGAAGGTTATCCAGAGTCCAAAACACCAAGGAGGTTTTGAAAAAGTTAAAAACAGGATGGAGCTGAAACCTCCAACTCCCGCAGCCCTCCTGCACGCCCTGAGCCCGAGGAGCCAGGGCGGACACCCGACAGCAGGGCCTCGCAGCCTGCACGGACACAAGTCCTACTCGCCGGTCCCCTTCCACCAATCCGCAAGTTGTGCAATCCAGGAAGTGGACGGCCGGGTGTGTTTTACCGGGTTTCTGTTTTACATGCCTGGTGTGCAGCCAGGGCAAGTGCAAACTTCACGTCTGTGCAGCTGCACGCAGGCCACGGCCGGGATTCCTGAAGCCCCTGCTCCAGGCCAAGCGAGGAAGCTGTATTGGCAGCCAGAGGCGACAGGGACCCACCACCCTGAAACCCGAGACCACTTCCTGCAGGCCTTCCTGTAAGTTATGCTCCTTGTCTCAAAGAGAAGTCTGAGGCATAATTATGCATAGAGCTGGTTTGGAGCACAGATATTTACTTTATGTGTTATTACCAAGAAACCTGCTTTGAATATTCCAGACATGAAGTCTATAATAGCAGGTAATGACAGCTATAGTTCACAAATAATTACTTTAATTTGCTTCCATTTCTGAGTGTTCTTGACTTCCTTTACCCTTCACAAAAACTCCATGAGGCTAGCATGCTTATTAACATGATCTTACAGACGAGAAAGCTGGCGACCCCTTCCCACGTTAGTGGAGTGACTTGTAGAAGTATACAGCCAATGGCTAAGGGCCACCTCGGTCCCGACACACCTGACCCCCAAGAACTCTAGGTATTTAGGACATTTCACCTTCCAAAAGACAAACTCTCATACTGGATTAAAATCTGAAACGCAGTTGGACAAGGGGGCGCCCTCCTGTAGTCCCAGCAATCTGGAAGGCTGAGGCAGGAGGACCACAGGTTCAATTTAGTGAGATCCTGTCTTGAATCAAAAAATTAAAAAGGGCAGGGGGTGGAGCTCACCACAAAAGTCCTGGTCTCAGTTCCCCATGTGGCATCAAAATCATCATAAGTTTTAAAAGGTAAGAAGTTTTAAAAGGTAAGAAAAAGATACAGAAACACTAAGTAAAAGATACTTATTGAGGAAATGCATATAACAAAAAAGTAACAGCTCATAAAGTTAGTGTTATATAAAAAGTTTTTTGAAGCCAAAATGATGGGGCGTGGACTACAAAGAAGCTCCCAATAATCATGAAAACGTAAAATCAACTGTGAAGGCATAAATGATGGAAGTTAGAAACAGAAAGAGAAACAGAATAAATAAAAAGGAAACAGTCACAATGGGTTCTGTTGGATGGCTAAGAACTTAGTCTTAAAAATTAAAGACAAATTTCAATAGTCAGCATTTTCGATGACATTGAAAACATGTGTACTCACTCTCAAGGCCCCAAAATTGAATCAAGGGGTAAAAAATATATGTTCTCACAACAGGAAATAAATGTTAATAATATAAGTAAAAATAATGAAAGGAATGTTGGATAAAATTGTGATGTAATCTACAGCCTTGGGGCAGACAGCCCAGGGTTTAGATCATTACTGTGTCCCTCGCTCCTGTGACCTGAGTGAGTTCATGAACCTCTCTGAACTTTGGATTCTCCATCTAGAAATTGTCACTACTTTGCAAAAGTTGGCATAAAGATTATATCCAAAGCACATAAACTAAACGAATCCTTGAAAGAGTCAAAATTGCAAGCATGCGGTATGATTCCATTTTTTTTAATATGCTCATACTTTAAAATAAAAGTAGTCAAGAATTTTTGGTGACTGAAAGCAAAAGCTAGAAAATAGATATCTCAGGGCTAATAGCATCTCTTTCCCTGCCCTGAGATCAATGATAGCTTTGGTTATCTTGTTTCTTTACTGAAATGTTTCCATCGTGAACACACAGTAAGTGCACAATGAAGGAATGATAAATATGAATCTGATAAACAGACTTTTTCAGAACAGAGTACAGGAAGAGATTAAATACTGATGGATCAATGTAGTGTAGACTTATCCTGCTGCCCTGTCACCTCTGCTCAGTTTCTTGTAGCATCAGTGTCTCTGCCTCTGAATCACTCTGTAGGTGATATTCATAGAAGACAGATGTAGATAGACAGATAGATGATAGATACATAGATAGATGATAGATAGATAAAGGGATAGGGATGTGGACCTAGATGTAGGCATCTCTTACATGGGATTAGATTGTCATGTAGTGTCAATTTGAACTGTCCTACCTTGAGTTGTTACATTTCTTGATATTTATGAGAAAATGTCTGCCTCAGGAGAGAGACAGTGAATTACTAGGTTTGCACATTTCTATGCACCTATTCTCAAATGGTACAGAAAGAAATTCTACAGGCCTAGGAACAGGGTAAATGACACAGTAATCAGAAAAAACACAGGCCTAGGAACAGGGTAAATGACACAGTAATCAGAAAAAACACAAACAAATGGCAAATCTCGGTAAAGAATGCACACGAGTTCGTCATACTCCTCTTGTAACATTTCTGTAAGTTTAACCTCATTTAAAAATAAAAATTTACAACAACAAAAATATCGAATAGGCAGAAACTTCTAACATCAACAAAAAAATCTCAGCAAAAAGGCAAGGGAAGAAATGAAAAGCATAGTAATAACTTAGGGACTGTTATAAATTGCAAACATTGCCCACCCAAAGCAAGAGGCACTGTGGCCAAGGCAGGGCTCAGAGGTGAAGATGGGGACCTGCGAGTTTTTATTTTATAAAATTGACTTAAAATCTTCAGAAGAGTCAGCATGAAAACAGAAAGGAACTAATACAAAGGACAGAAATAAAAACTTTTTAAAAAATCTGTGTAAATAATAAATACATTTAAATGTTTATTCTCTGAAAAGATTATTAAAACCTTTAGAAGTATAATGAATCCATCAAATTTTAAAATGACTGATGACTTGATATAAAGGATTTTAAAGATATAAATGACTGCAGTACATGGTTGATGATAATCACTCTGAAATGTTTTAGCGAAATGGACAACATCAAATGAAGGTAGTTTTCAAGACAAGGTGTAGAAAACATGAAAACCGTGAGCAAGAGGGGCAAAGTAGGAAATGCCTCATCTGCCTAAAGAAATTTAACGATCTGAACAACTTCCCCGAACAGTATCTGTACACACGGAGGAACAGATTTTTTCCACGCTATCAGTTCCCAGTCACTGGAGGCATCGCTGATACCCAGCTCATTCTAAGAGATGTGACTCCCTACCTGCACACCTATAGAAAATGCCAGAGGCGTGTTACACACGCATGCACCATGGGGGGCGGGGTGCTTACTTGCCAATTCCAATAGAGCTGATTTGAAAGGTGAGGACCAGGTTCAGGCATGTACCAGAGTGTCCCAAAGTAATCACTGAATATGAATATGTGGATGCGTAATGCGAAAAACAATGTCTACCGAGGTTGTGGAGGGCAGGAATGGCTTATTTTAGCATCTGTTTAGCCACTTTGATTAACAGTACAGGCAGAAAAGCCATTTCTCCTGAACTTATAGAAGGCATCTATAAATTAAAATGATACCTCACGGTATTTTGGGAGGTGAAGTCTACCAATGCTAAAGATGATAATCACTCACGGAACACCTCTTCATAAAGAATCACTTCTCTGTGTGTGAAAGAGTTAAAAGAAAATTCGAGGAACAGACACCAAGGATATCCCCGAAGGAGAAGGCTATAAATCTATGTGAAGATGTAAACAAAAGACACCCCAGGGAATGCAAAAAGACAAAGCGCAAATCGGGAAAAAATATTTGTAATGCGAATAGTCACCAAGAATATTAAAAAGCAGTAATAAAAACACGAATGAAATACGTGCAAAAGATATAAATAAGTAATTTACAACACAGGAAATCTTAATGACCAATGGCACACACAAAAAGGTGTCCAGCAATTTCACCACTAATCAGACAGTTGAAAATTAAAACAATGAGGTTCCCTTTAATATCTATCAAACTGGTGAAAATGAGACAACCTGACATCATCAAGCAGTGACAATTAAGTGGAAAAATGGAAGAAACACTCACATTTTCCTGACATATGTCTATTGAAATAACCATTTTGGAGAATAAATTGTCAATATCCAGTAACATTAAAGAAATAGATAGCTTGCAATCCAAAAGTTTTATTTCTGGGAGTAAATGCTAGAAGCCCTCATTACTGGAGAGTGAATAGCCTCTGTAACACACAACATAAAAAAAAAAAACAAACAGCAAAACAAAAAGAGATGAATAAATGACACAAGTATCCATCAGCCCAGCAAATTGTGAGAAATTCATTTAGAGGGACCATTCATGACAGCTCTAACAGAGACAAATCTCAAAATGTAGCGTTGAGTGGAAACACAGTTGCAGTTAGAAATGTAGATTATAATAGCTTAAAAACAAAGTTGTGGTAGTGTTTTATAGCTTACATGCATAGGCTGCAGACATACACAAACAAAAATAGAACCACAAACATCAAATTCAAGGTTGGGTTGCTCCTGAAAAGGGAAAAATTGGACTAGGTTTGCAAGAAGCACACAAGAATATAGTCGTTGTACTTCTTAAAAATATTAAGAAGGGGCAAGTGTGTTAGGCTACCCCAAGGCTCAACTGAGACCACTGAGGCAGGCAAAGTTGAAGCAGAGGGTGAGGACTTCATTGCTCACCAGGGGTGTCAGGCCCAGGGTGAAAAGAGCGTTCGTTGGCCCTGAGCAAGGGGTGAGGGCGTTTTTTATAGGGGATTTGAGGGAGGGGAGGGAGATAGTGCTGAGGGGGGTGCAGAATTTGGGGTCTCTGAGTAGGGGTCTGAGGCTGGGTGACAAGGCAGTTTTGGCACAGGGGATGCTGGCAGGCAGTGTCTCTTGTGGGTTTTCATGGAACCAGGTCCTTTTGGATTGAGCTGTGTGGAGAAGCTTCACTTCCTGTTGAACACCATGTCCCACTAGGTGCGAATAACACATCTGTTTGGGGAGTTTTTCTCTCCCAGTTGGGTGAGGATCTAGTTCAGAGACCTGACAGGATTTGATGGAGCCAGGAGGTAGGTAACACACATATTCACTCTACTCATTAAAACTTTAAAAATTTGCTCCCCGATTTTAAAAATATATAAAAGCATATTAAGTATATAAAATATGGCAAAAATATCAACAGGGAATTAACGAAGAAAATATGTAATAAAAATGAGAATGGAGTAAATTTTATTTTGATCCACCAGTAAAAAATATAAATTAAAAAATGTGTATGACATTTGAGCTTATCAATGGAGCACGAAATTGTAAAAATGTAAGGGTTGTTTCATGTCGTGGCTTGGGTTTTTGTTTTTGTTTTTGTTCATTTGTTTGTTTTGAGATAGCGACTCGCTAAGTTACCCAGGCTGGCCTCAAACTCATGATCCTCCTGCTTCAGCCTCAAGAGTGCTGGGATTACAGGTGTGCTCCCCACACCTCGCCTGAAGTTAGGAAGTTGTTAATAAATAATGTTAACAAAGGCGGAATGGGGGACAACGAGGAGGAAATGCAGGAATGTACAATGACTTAAATTTACCTAATAATATACATGAAAAGGCAAACTAGATACGGATGATAGGCAGATAGGTACATAAATATCAAAACTTTCCTTCAGCAGTTGCGGCAGTATCGTTCATAAGAGTGGTATCTTAGACACTTTAAAGTTAATAAAAACAATAGGCAAATAAGTCCTCTAAGATATAGCTAGAGAATGCAGTACTCTGCAGTTATTTCAAATAATGCTCTTGAAGTGGTATTTAAGGCCACTGAAATTGGTCTTTATTAAGTTGTTAGTACATAGCTGTTAGGTACACAGGATACTGGCAAACTTACAATCTGTGTTACAGTTATGGTTTCAAAAATAAATGTGTACACAGGAAAAATGATTTAGAAGTACCCATATCAAAATATCAGTAGTGGTTTCTCTTCATGTAAAATGATGTATCTACTTGTGTTTTTCTTTATGTTTTTGTTTTTCACTAAGAAACTTTTATTGATTTTATAATGCAAAAAGTTATTAAAAACAAGTCACCAAAATAAGATTTGGTTGAATAAAGACTTACATCTAAAATATAATTATGGAAGAACTTGCAGAAAATTGGAAAAAGTGTTTATCATCTCTCTGGGGGAATTTTAACTTTCTCAGCTTTGAAGTAATTGAAATGGTTATGCTATAAAAATTAGCATCACTAAAGATTTTCTAAGAGAGAAAATATTTCTATCAAACATTCTAAGGAACCAAGATCTATCATAAATAGCTAATTCAAATTTGTAAAATAAATGTCCAGACCGCAAAAGAGAAGTGGGTAAAAGGCAGGACCATTCCCATAAGGGAAAAACGATTAGTAGACAAACACAGTGGAGTAATGTTAATTCTTACAAGAAATCAAAGAAATGCAAATGAGAGTAGTCAGAAGACAACAATTTACATATTAGAAAGGAATGACCAAAAAATGTCGAATGCTAATAAGTAATGTTAAGGGCCAGGGATTTAGCTCAGTGGCACAAGCGCTTGCCTGGCAAGTGCGAGGTTGTGAGTTTGATCCCTGGTACCAAAAAAAAATCTAATCTTAGCAGAGCTGCCTAGAAATGGAGCCACGCATTCGTGTAGAACCGTACTGTCTGCACGGCCTACCAGGAGTGCTACCACGAAGAATCCGTCCTCCTTTTCCTGTTAGTCCACGTGTGCAGTGCCTAATAAGTACACTCATCGGGGGGCGCGGATACCCGCATGTAACCTTTGTTCTTCTCTTTCTCTTTTTCATCCTCTTTTTCCTCTGTCCTTCCTCACTCCCTCCAACTCTAGGTTCCCTTCTCATTTGCAAAAGCTTCATTTTTCTCCCAGTTCTCTTTTCACCCCTTCCCCCTTCCCTCCCTCTCCCTACTTCTCTTCTTCCCCGTCCGTTTGACAAAGATGCCCCTGCTTATCTACCTTCTATGTTGCTTTCTCTCTCCCCATATATATTGAGTTGCTTATGTCACAGAAACCATGCTATATTTAAGCTTGCGCGTCTGACTTATTTCATTTACTATCATGCTCTCCAGTTGCATGCTGTTCCATTTACCTGCAAAGCGCTCGTGTATCCTTTATGGCAGAGCAGCTCTCCATTGTATATAACTACCACGTTTTCTTTACACACTCGTCAATACATTGGAAAAATCAGAAAGGTCCCTCTTATGTCCCTGGCTCGCCAAGGTCAGAGTCCCTGAGGCCCGGTCCTTTGACACCTTCCCTGCTCGGAGGATCTGATTCCCCCACTGCCCTGTCTCCTGGGGGCTCCAGGGAGCAAGCAGGCTGGAGCAGAGACCCCCCCAGGAGCACGATTCAGGGCAGCCTAGGAGTGCAGGGCTCAGCTGGAGTGGACACTGCAGAAAAGCGGGGACAGTGCAGGCGTCGGAGGACCATCGAAGGCGAAGGTGAGCCGTACGGCACATGTGCTGTGAGGGCAGTACTAACACCATGCGCCCTGGCCTGGCCCCCGGGAGCACGGGGAGCCGCCAACAGCCCCCCGATGGCACTGTGCTCAGCTTGCAGGGGCCCAGAGCTTTAGCACCCCCTCCAGAGGCTGAGGCTCACCATCTGGCTAGCTTCGTCCCTCAACCCAGAGAGAACTGCGAGGTAGAGAGAGGAAAGAGCAAGAGTCTTCATTGTAGAGTGAAAGCAGAAAGCAGCATCTAGGGAAAACAGCAGCAAAACCCTCCCCCAGTCACGGACCAAGAGAAGCTCTGCAGGTTGACAAGGAGTCCTCAGCGGGGGATTCTGTGCAGGAGTGACCCTGCCTTGGCCCGAGGGGACCACCCTGCGGTCTCACACAGGGAAGTCTGACTCTGAGGAGGATGATGAGAGCTCTGTAAAATCAGCCAACACACAGAACAAAGATGACCCCCAGAGAGCCCGGTGGGCCCCCTTCTGGGCCAGAGACTCGCCTCAGGGCCGCCTTCACTGAGCATCTGGCATAGGGGCCCTCCCGTGTCCCCCCCTCCACGCCTCCTTCCCGTTTCCGGCCAGGGTCCCCCTTGAGAAGCCCCTCATCGCCTCGGGCTCCTGCCTGTCCTCCGAGCCCTGTTCAGATCACACTGCTGGTTAGGAAAACGAGCCTCACCGCTCAGGAAGGGAACCTCAGACAGCCACGCCCATGGAGGGCTCCCGTGGTCTCCCTGCTCCGGAGGCAGTGACTTCGGTGACAGCTCACTCACCCGTGCTTTGCTCTCCCGGTAGAAGCTCTTAACCCACAGAGGGGGAGGGGCTGTGCTGACAACAGCAGGCCTGTGCCGTCCCTGGCCTGCGACTAGGAACCGGACTCCCCACGTCACAGGTCTCTCAATGTCACTAAGCCCTGTCTGTGCCTCCCAGCCTGGGGCCTGGCTTCCCGGGCACTCTTCCTCCACACATTGGGATGTCTGGGCCTTGGCCTTCCTCTGCAGCCTCGGGAGATGGGAACCCCGGCTTCCACAGTCCGAGTTCCATCGAGGTGGCGGGGGTCCTGCCCTCCTCTACCCGTCTCCCCCCCCCCCCGATCCTGTAACCAGACACAGTGGGCACACTCAGGGGACACAGAGCCAAAGAGCACAAGCAGGGGACAGAGCAAAGAAAGGCTATGGCCTGCAGCCAGTGAGGAGACCAGGGGGACAGGCCCCGAAACCACATCCGGAGGAGGAAGGAGGTTGAGCTGGATGGGGCGCTTCTGTGTGGTCAGACAGAAGAGGCAAGCGCGTTCCCACGGAGGGCATCGTACTTCTCTAGACAGCGTGTCCTTCAGATGGCAGCCAGGACTTAGCACGAGATTACAGGGAACAAAGGGCTGCACAGCTCTGGTGGCTGTTAAACCAGGGCCTTGTGATCAGCTCTGGAAGACCTTATTTGAAACAAAACAAACATCAGGCGCGGTGCATACACTTGTCGTCCTGGTACTCAGAGGCTGAGGCAGGAGGATCCCCTTGAGTTTGAGGCCAACCTGGGCTGCACAGAAAGACCCTGTCTCAAAAAACAAACAAAAAACACACCTTGAAGAGATGTGCAGCTTCTCCCCGCCAAGCAGAGGGGTTTAACCCTGTGGGTTCCTACAATCCAGATCTTGTAACAGCTAACAGCAATTTTAGGCTTTCCAGAGGTGAAGGAACCCAGCAGCACTCAGAGAAGTGAAGGGAACCCAGCTTATTACACCAGGGACTTACAGGAGCTGCACACTGCAAAGCCTGAACCCTGAGCTAGCATAGGAAGTTACTTTTATACCATTTATCAGGCAGGGCGGGGG
Source organism: Dolichotis patagonum (assembly GCA_004027295.1). Lineage (NCBI taxonomy): Eukaryota > Metazoa > Chordata > Mammalia > Rodentia > Caviidae > Dolichotis > Dolichotis patagonum. Next base: position 4,890 of record PVJX010041044.1, on the reverse strand, counting down.
TCCTTTGTGAGCAAGTGGAACTGAAAACATAAACAAGCTGGGTACAACTCTACATCTTGTGGTTAGCAAGCCTGTTCCCAGAAGCAAAAGGAACCTGCAGACTGAGGGTGTATTTGGGTTTTGATACATTTGGAACACAAAAGTTCTTCTACAGTCTGGCCAGAAGGGCCCCTTGCTACATACATCAACAGCTACCACCTACTTCCTTTTTCATTTTTTACTTTGAGATAGGGTCTTGTTAAATTGTTACATTTCCTGGCTGGGTTCAAACATGCAGCCCTCCTGCCTCAGCCTCCCAGAGTGCTAGGATCACAGGTGTAGGCTACAGTGGCACCTGGCTCCCTCATCATTTCTTGACAATAGGAGTTACGGGGAAATGTACCTGCTTCGCTGGAGATTAATGCATGTCCTACCCTCAGTGCCACCTTCCTGGTTGCCTGATTCCAGCACTGGAGGATCTTACAGCTCAGTAACTTGGAGATAACTAACAGCACCACAGAATGCAAACCGACCCCCGCCCTGTGGGCGTCCCACTGCCTCGGCTCCCATGCTGTGGGAAAAGCCAGTCTCGCTTCCATTTGCACTTCCTTTCTCCACGTGTATCTGTGGGTTCTGGCTTCTCCTCTGAACACCCTAGCTGTCTCCTCATTAATGAGTTAACTCAAATGTTTACCATCTTATGTTTACCATTTTATGATGGGGCTGAGAGCCGTGATGGTCCCTTTAGAAATGATCTCCTCACAGGATTCTCAAAGCACATCAGAGCATCTCCCTTGCCACACCTGGAGATGCCCGCCAGGATCCAGCCCACAGGGATTCCAGGGCAGCTGGTCAACCTGTGCACGGCGGCTCTGAGCTGGGTCTAGGCTGGCACATCCTCACCCTGACCACATGAGATCCTCCCGAGCCCGTGCTCAAGTCTTCATAAATGTTGTCCAATCCCAGTCTAACACCTCCATGAATTCTTTCCTCTGCCAGGCTATTTCAGGACCATCTCCATTAAACGGCTGAAAAAGGGCTTCAAATCACTTGTTGCAAATGATAATAATTATGTGATCAATACATGCAGTGCAGGAGAGTGACACAGTTCCACTGAAAACAAAATCTCAGCTACGTGAAGGTCTCATGACCAACTGCTACTGTGCTTGGCAAAGCTATCTTGGCTGGATGGACCTTGGAGTTAGGCGAACATAGTTGGAATCTCTTCCTGCCACTTACTGCCATGTGGATTTGGACCATCTGGTGACCCGCTTACCCCGGGCTTCCCTCTGTAGCCAGGGATAATCATGCCTGCGTCCAGGGATTCTTCCTGAGGGTCAGCTGAGGTCACACAACGGCTGGCCTCAGCCAAACCTGCATTCTTAACTTCAGCTGGAGCTGAGCCCTGCAGTCTTAACCCCGACTGTCTAGGCCTGCCCAGAGATCAGTGAGTGACCAGCTCCTCGGGACTTGACAGGGATCCGGGGGAGATAAGGTGACATATGGGAATCTGGGCCTGGTTTCTTGCAGCCGGGCACTCAGGTGCCATAGCCATGCAGCTCTTGTAAGAAGCATACAAGGCACGGTGTCTTCTTGCAAAACCAGCTACTGCAGAGAGGCAGGGACCGTGCCTGTCTGTCCAGTGCCCCCAGCTGGCCCAACGCCCAGGTATGGACAGGATCCTGGAGAGCCACACGACCAGAAGTGCTGGCACCCACGGAGAGCCACCGTGCTGAGGGCACCCCTTCCTCCCAGCCGGCACCCTCTCTCTGTTGCTGCCATGGACCACACAATTCTCGGCTTTGCTTTGCCTCTCTGAGGAGCCCGGCACGACCACCCTCACCAAGCGCAGCCAGCACCCTGCACGTTGGGAAGACAGGGCCCGCCCTCCCCCAGCAAAGCAAACTTCAAAGGGTCAGCATTGTCCACTATCTGGCTGTCTGGAGCCAACCTAAAGTTCTCCTTCTTTTTGCTTCCAAGCATAACACAAAGAAAGAAAAATATGTCTCCCATTTCTTGGGACACCTCAAATCATACAAGGGATTACTGGATCCTCGAGACACAAAAAAAGACTGCTCTGGCTTTGGGGTTTTGTTCTTATTCCCATTTGGTTTTGCCCTGTTGCTGCTTCCACAGTCTAGAGTTCTAGGTCTAATCGGTACTGGTCAGGCACGGTGAGCTGGGATAAGGGATCTCTGGCCTTCAGTTTTCTCACCTGCAAAATGGGAGAAATAACTTCTACCTCGTTTGTTATGAAAAATCAAAGAAGCCTAATTTTCCCGCCTTTCTGAGCCATGATGATTTAATCTTCACAGTCCCATCTGACACAGAAGGAAACTGAGGCAGAGAGAGGCGGCAGAGTTCGCCTCCGGTCTGAGAAACAGAGGCGGGGCCGGGCAAAGGCAGTCCTGGTCTCTGGGTGCCGTGCCCTTACACGACTGAACATGGCTGGAACGCCGAAACCCTGCAGTCTTCCCAATGTCTAAAATATCCTCTGCAACCTTGCTTCCACCCTTGGCTCGTTTCCATTGGTTTCATTTTTTAACATAGATAAAGACAAGGTTAAACTGCAGCCCAGCTCCTTTCCAAATGGGGGAAGGCCCGAGCCAGCCCACACAGACAGACGAGGTTTCCCTGTTTGGTTTGCTGTGTTCCGCTTGTTTTTCTATGTCCCTGGAGAGTACACGAATGTCCACACAGATCGATCGGTGACAGGACAGAACGTTGTCATCTCCCTGGGGCAGGCTGGGCCCAGGCAAAAATGAAAGAGGGAGAACCACTGTCCTATGATGTGACGTGAGCCCACAGGCTGTGTAAACTGCATCTCGGACGTGGAATTGGTGAGACGTGGGAAAGTGCAGCTCTGGGCCACGGAAAGCCAGCCCTGTGGAACTTTGGGTTTATCGCTGGGCACTGTACTCAGATGTCCCAATGTCCCCAATCTTTGGGTCTTTTTCTGGTGAAATAAAGACTTTTTCCCATTGAGATACAGTTCCTGATCCTTACATTTCAATGGCAAAATCAGAGAAATAACAGTGCCAGTCCAAACACTACAGCTCGCCTTGCTCTTCCCTTAGGACTTCAACAAGACTCACCATTGTTAGGGGACAGAAGGAAAAGTCTGCTCCTGAATGCAAGCCTGCGTCTCACGTGACTGCTTTCCACCCTGTCCCCCTGCGCTTGCCCTCTTTATCTCTATAAAGCGCGTGTGTCTTGTCTTTGGGCTCAGTTCCTTATCACCACCACTCTGGAGGTCGTCCAGGTCACTAAATGCCAATCTCTTGAAATCTCTCTTTTGTCCAGCAGCTCTTCCAATTAAAAGGGAGCAAGAATGGGGCAACTCTTAAGAATCTAATTATAAAGCCATTATTATTTAAGTCTGAGGATTACACACACAGAGCGCAGTGCTACCGAGACAGAAAAGTCTTTGATAAGCCGCACAGGGAGAAGCCCCTGGGCTCTGCAGGGGTGAGGCTGGGCACCGCTGTGGGCTCCAGCCTCTGAGGCGCTCCGGTGCCCACTCTGAACCTACGGAAACTGCACAATTCCCAGAGATCCCTGCACTTCCCCGGAAATGGAAATGACCAAAGATGCCACCAGTACTGCCACTACTGACTGTTCAGATGCACTGAAGAAGGCAACATTGCTATGCCATCTTGATGGCCACCCTGTCCCTCTATGGCAGGGACATCCCCTCTTGGGGAAGAGCATCTTTATTAGTTAAAAAAAACTTTGAGCACATTCCCCAACATATGGGCAGTTATGTACTTATAAAGAGTACAGCACTAATATATTATAAGCATGCATATGCAAACATAAAGTTTCTAAATGTGATGTAAAGAACACTCTGGGAAGTTTCTGAATTTCTCCACATACCCAAGTCAGTCTCTGTAGCAATGCATCTCAAGGTCTACAGGACAAGAGGAACCCGGAGCTGGCTTAAAATGAGTGTTCTCCATGCCCTGGTCCAGAGGTCTGGATTCATCACAAGTTGATAACTCAAACTATGGCCTCAGGCAAGTGTGTCCCCATTTAACAGGCGAGGAAATAGGACTCATGAAAGTTTGGAGGTCCCACAAAGCTAATGGATAGCAGACCCAGGATCTGGGGCTCTGGGAACCTCCTACTCTGCCCCGAGAGGGCCTGACCCTCTCTTCCCAGCAGCCTCCAGAGCCAGTTTCAGAGAACCGCAGGGAGGTAGGACCGGTGATGGACCCACAGAAACTGGGATAGAGGAGGGAACAGCAGGTCCAAGCAGGCACAGCACCCCTTCCTCCGACCACCCTCAGGAGCTGGCGTGAGCCGATCAGAGGGGAATTTGGGGTGGGAATTCCAAGAACTAGAACAACACTGAAGTGCAGAAAGTGGTAAGAAAGTGAATTCTGCAGAACTTCTTGGCAGAGTGGGGGGAGGGCCATGGGGCACTTGGATCTGTGGGTATCGTCAGTAACCAACCTGCAAATCGAGGTGGAGTTCAGGGTGGTTCCCGGCAGTGCCCAGTGGAGAAGTGACCAGATTAGGTTCAAGGACAAGGCCGGGAGTCAGCTGGATTTGGACCCAGATTTTAAGGAAAGAGAAGGAACGTGGAGATTCCAGGAGCTGCCTTTAATTGCACAGGGTAAGAAGAGCCAGCCAGGTGTCCAGGGCAGAACCTGGATCGGAAGCCACATGCTTGTTGCACGGTCCCCAAGGTGCAGCCCTTGGGAAGGACTCAGAGGTCTGGGGCAGTGCGTAGCCAGGCTGTGTGACTTGGGGTCACGACCACTTAAGTCTGTCTTTTCAGCCTGTCTTATCCAGATGAGAGTGACTGGGGCATCTCACTGCCCACTGGCATTTCCACGGGGAGGTCTAGAGCCCCTGGACGGCGCAGACCTAAGCTGCTTCTTCGCAGCCTTCCCTGCCTGGGCGACC